>CM050433.1:3288101-3318101 GCA_027564155.1 Gymnocypris eckloni scoliostomus | reverse complement strand
ATGCTAAGGAGATCTTTGGAGCGCACAATTACTTAAAGCTGAAGACCTACCTGAACGAGGGACCCTATTACATCAATGCTGTGCCTTCAGTCACCACAGAGGGAGCCGACTAACACACATTTATACACATACATCTGTAAGAGTTGTATTTTTCCTTCTGTCAAAGGTTTGTTTTTCTGTCGAGTCCAGATAAAATGTGACCAAAAGCTCTTTAGGCAGTTTACAGCATTTAAACACACACATAGCGCTTCAAATGTTTATACTTCCAGGTGTCAATGCTCTATGATTAATTTGATTCTGTTTGTATCTTCTTGTGAAATTAAAAAGTACATTTAAGTGGTTTGGTTCTGAAACTATTTTTTAAATATACACGACCATTAAAACATTTGGAGTCAGTAAGGTGATTCAGTGTTGAGTTTTACTCCACAAACCTTGTTGCACACACACATGCACTCCTCACAGCCTCACAGAGGTAACAATATGTACAAAAATACAAATAAAACACATCCATCAAATCATACAAACTCTTTAGAGGCACGTTGGTGAGGTGGCACTCTGGAAGATGGGAGAAAGACTGGACTGGTCCATTTCTTTGCTGGATGTTCATGAAACCAAAATCCTGCGATTACAATCTGAGTGATGCATGTGGTCTGAATGAGAGTGTATTTGATTGGCCAGTTAAAATGAAGGCGTAACTTCAGTTACCCCTTCAACAACTCTTTCATTCACCTGCTCAAAGATGACATGAAAAAATCAGCTGACATTCACGTCAGTGGAAAACATCAACCCAAATATCAGTATTAGCAGACATGCTTTCAACAGCTTAAGGACAAACTGAGTTGCAGCAAACCCCTGCATTACATTGGCCAAATTTCACATACAAAAAATGTCCAGTCTATTGTCAATAAATTCATCAAACAACAGTAAATGCAACTGCACCTTTAACTTAAAGGGACAGTTTGCCCAAAAATGAAAAATCTGTCATCAGTGTCATTCCAATCATGTATGAGTTTCTTTATTCTGTTGAACACAAAATATATATTTAGTAATGTTGGTAACCAAACAGTTGATGGTAGCCATTGACGTCCATATTATGGACAAAAAAAATACTATGTAAGTCAATCGCTACCAACAACGTTTGGTTACCAACTTTCTTCAAAACATCTCCTGTGTTCAGCAGAAGAAAGAAACAAAACAGCAGAAGATCCAAATCCAGTCATTTCCACAGATATCCAAGCAATCATGTTCATGTGTTCCAGTTCATGGGTCTCCACACTATTGACAACGCACTGGGTTTTTCCCTGTGAAATTCTGCAAATGTGACTCAACTTTTGTACATTTATAATTATGCGAGTTTTCTTAAAAACAATCAAGCAACAACATTAAGGGATCTATTAATGAAATTTCATTACAATTTAACTGTGAAGTCTGTAATTTCGAATCATTAGGGACCAAAAGAATGACAAAATACAATAATCCAGACTTCAATTTGGTATTCTTTTGCAGTTCTTAAAGTAGGAATAAGACTTTCTGATCTGAATGAAACGCAGGTATCAGCTTAGTCATGGTGTACTTAAAGCTGTGGCTGGAAAACATCAAAGAGGTTACCTCATCTATAAAGAGATAAATCAGCCAAAAATGAACATCCAAACCTGTAAGGCTTTCTATCTAGTGTTAAACACAAAAGAAGATATTTTGAAGGATGTTTGGGTCCAAACAACATCGGACCCATTGACTGTCAACAGTATAGACAAAAAAACACAGACCTTTTGTGTTTCACAAAGTCATACAGGTTTGGTGCGACATTAGTGGGTATATAATCAAAGGATCGTTGATACGAGCGTGTAATGAATATTCATTAGTAATACTGGTTGATTAAATGTCAATACTTTGGATAGATCACACGCTTTATCCTCCCGTCCGCTTTGTTTTTGTCCATCCATTTCCCACAAATGAAGATCGTCGTCACAGCGTTGGCCGTGTTTGTAATCTCGATCCTGCTCAGAAGCCATCCGGGACCGAGTCCGGAGTTATCGTGTTCCACGTGCATGCGGAGCAGATCGCCCAGGTCCAGCAGTTCCAGAATAAACCGGTTCGTGTGGCCGCGCTCAAACAGGTTCTGGAACTTCTTGGTAAGCTGCCTCTGGCCGGAGTCGCCGTTGGAGCCGAAGATGGTGATAAAGACATTGGCGTCGGTGCCTGCGCCCTTCTCGTCGCCTGTGATAACGATGAGCTCGTATTTTACAGGCACGAGGCTTTGGGCCTTGCTGGTGAAGCTCTCGATGAACTTACTGCACTCGAAAGTCTGGAACTCGTCCGTTTCGGGGAAAGAGGGATGGCGGCGACACAACGGAAGATATACCTGAGTGAAATAGGACAGATTATAGATAATACAGAGCATGCATATACTATCCTCAGTAGTCCAGATCCTAAGGTTTAAACCATAATTTAATGGCTGGTAGCCAATGACTTCCATTGTATTTTTTACCATACTGTGGAAGTCAATGGCTACCAGTAACTGTTTAGTTACCACAATTCTTCAAAATAGCTTCTTTTGTGTTCAGCAGAGGAAAAAAGCTCATACAGGTTTATTAAAAACTTGAGGGTGAGTAAATAACGACAATTTTCTTTTTTGAGTCTCTTCAAAGTCCAGGATTACTCACTTATTGCCCAGCTCCTTCTCCGTGACAACAACCTCCTCCACAAACCAGGAGGCTTCTACTTTGACTTTCTTGCCATCTTTAGGGATGTGTCCAAGACAGATACTTGCGATGTCTCCCAGCTCCTTGGAGGAGAACTCAAAGCGGTCCGTAGCGCCTCTGAAATCACACAAGCAGCAGCGTAACACATGCTTACCGATAAGAATGAAGACCAGCTGAGACACAAATGTACACCTACTGTAAAAACCGCTTCTTTTTAGTCGAGTTCTCCATCACAAACTCTTTGGAACGTCCTTTCTTCCCTTCTAGAACGATCCAGGCGTTCTCTTTGGTTTCAGCATCATCCGTATCTGCTGTCGTGACCAAGATCTCATATTCTGTGAGAGGCAAAACACATGCTGTTATATTATCTAATATCGAAAATATATTAAAATATCATTGTCAATAAAGAACAACTTTATGTAACAGGTTCATTCTATATATTGTTATTGTTTCTTAGATTCTTATATTTTTTCAACTCAAATCAATATTTTTGCAAAATAAACTTATGAAAACATTACATTTATATTCCAATAATCACCAGCTGACTATACATTATCCTTGTTTCCTGTGTGTGATATATATTTTTATTGTTGTGTGTGTGTTTTGTAAAACATTTAATAGTGTTTTGTGTGTGTGTGTGTGTGTGTTGTGTCAATTAGTGTGTGTGTGTCTTAGTGTTATGTGTGTGTGTGTGTGTGTGTGTGTGTGTATGTGTGTGTGTGTGTGTGTGTTATGTATATGTCTGCTAATTCATAATGTAAATGTGTGTGTGTGTGTGTGTGTGTGTGTGTGTGTGTGTATTTATGTAAAAAATGTGTCACAGGTGTTATAGGAGAAGGTGATTTAGGAGGACATTTTCAGTGTCCCCATAATTTAAATGCTTATAAATCATTGAGTGTGTGTGGAAAATAGAAGTGCATGTGAGGGCTAAGTGTGTGTGTGTGTGTGTGTGTTGTGTGTACAGTTTGTACCCCAATTTTGCAACCAACATGTGTGTGTGTGTGTCAGACCATCCAACATGTGTGTGTGTGTGTGTGTGTGTGTGTGTGTCTCATGTGTGTCGTACTGGTTTTTTCATCAAAATCCACTGCATCGTTGTTGGCACACGCCAGCTCTCTCATTCTCTGTCCATCATCCTCATTTTTGGCGAGCCAGCGGTCACACTGGAAACGAAACTTCTTCTCTAAGATGTCATCATGCACGTCCACATACTCCAGGTGCCAACCGGCAGCTAGACCTGTCAACACAAACACACACTTGTTTTGAGCATGCAGTGGGGAAAAAACATATTTGATCCCCTGCTGATTTTGTATGTTTGCCCACTGACAAAGAAATGATCAGTCTATAATTTTAATGGTAGGTTTATTTGAACAGCGAGAGACAGATTAACAACAACAAAAATTCAGAAAACGCATTTCAAAAAAGTTATACATTTGTTCTGAGCGCTCTGATTGGCTCACCTGAGTTGTCGTGCCAAATGCGCACTTTCGAGAGCTCGCCCAAGCTGAGGATGTCAGGGAAGTGGAACGTGTCCATCTGTTTCCGCTCAAACTTGTTTGTGTTGTTGCTTTCTTTCAGAGTCAGCGTTCCAGAGTCACCGTTCTCTCCAAAAATAATCATCCACAGATTAGCATCGGTTCCAGCCGCTAAAAAGCAAGCATTCATAGGTTACACTCTGCTGTATCTGTGACTATAAACACAACCAATCGAAGAATTGTTTTTAAGTAGTTGTAGACACTACAAAGAAGTGCGCACCAGTTACATCGCTGGTCTTCACAGAAACGGTGTAGGTGGTGAGCTCCACCATTTCCTCCTCATTTATTACTGCAGGCATCTCGCATATGAGCGTTCGCTTGGGCCCGTATGAGTGAGAAAGCCATTCCTCGTACATAAATAACGCCACGTCATCCGTCTGCAGGTTATGCAGTTCAATCTACATACATACATACATGCAGTAATATTTTTAAAGGCTTGGGAAATTACAGTATACGTATGTCACTTTCTCTTACAAACCTTATCCAGGAACCAGTCGGGTCTGCTTCCAGAACCATCTATACGCATTCTCATCTTTCTCAAAGGAGCGATGTCCTCAATCTCCAGATTGAATGTGTCCTTCTGCCCTCGTTCAAACCTACACGCAATAAACACAACAATGAGACAGTTTTAACATGTTTCAATGTATAATCATCATTTTATTTTACTGTGGTCCCAGGTAACTAGGTTTGTTATAGTTAACTCAAATTAAAACCATAAAAAATGTAGTTACTTGAAATAAAACATTAACTGAAATAAAATAATACACAAAAAATACTTATTTTATTTCAGCTATTTACTGTAAGTTTAGATGTTGAACTTGTACTAAAGTACTAAAATGAAGTAAAATTAATACAAAATAAAACTAGACATTTAAAAAATGAATCAAAATAAACAACAAATTTACTATAACTAAATCTAAAGTGAAAACAGAAAATATAAAAATTATTTGTAATCCAAAATATTAACATAAGAGAATCATTGTCAATAAAAGAACACCGCATGTAACAGGTGACATTCTAATTGTATTATTGTTTCTTAGATTCTTATATTTTTCAACTGAAATCAATATTTTGCTAAAATAAACTGCATGAAAACATTACATTTATATTCCAATAATCACCAGCTGACTGTACATTATCCTTGTGTTCCTGTGTGTGTGGTGTGTGTGTGTGTGTTAGTGTGTGTGTGTGTGTGTGTGTGTGTGTGTGTTGTGTGTGTGTGTGTGTGTGTGTGTGTGTGTGTGTGTGTGTGTGTGTGTGTGTGTGTGTGAGTGTGTGGTGTGTGTGTGTGTGTGTGTGTGTGTGTGTGTGTGTGTGTGTGTGTGTGTGTGTGAGTGAGTGTGGAGTGTGGTGTGTTTTGTGTGTGTGTGTGTGTGTGTGTGTGTGTGTGTGTGTGTGTGTGTGTGTGTGTGTGTGTGTGTGTGTGTGTGTGTGTGTGTGTGTGTACCTGTCCTCTAATTTTGGCAGCAGCATTTCCTCTGACGTGCCGTAGACTCCAAACACAGTCATGTAGATCTGTGTGTCTGTACCTGCGTGCTGGACATCTCCTGTTATCACCGTTGCCTCATAGATCACCTAGAAGAAAAATACTTTTCATGAAATACACTTACTGTAGTATACAGCAGCAAATTTGTAGTACAAACAGCATATTAGAATGATTTCTGAAGATTATGTGACATTGAAGACTGGAGTAAAGATGCTGAAAACTCAGCTTTGATCACAGGAATAAATTACGTCTTAAAATATTTTCAAATAGAAAACCGTTATTTTTAAACGTTTAACAATATTAATGTTTTTACTGTATTTTTGATCAAATAAATGCAGCCTTTGTGAGCAGAAACATACCAACCCTTAACTTTTGAATAGTACAGTATATTCTGTAATAAAATATACTAATATGTAATAAAATAAAGAATGAACAAAGCTATAAACATGGGAAGTAAACACACATACATGAGCTATTGATATTTTACGGCTGAAGGAAATGAAATGGAGGACCTTCTGTGGGATGTTGACAGTTTCTGCATCCTGTATATCAAAGAAACGGGCGGTGAGTCCGTCTCCTCTGTCTTTGGCCAACCAGCATTTACAGGGAAACGCGTAGCGCACTGCTTTAGTCGGCACGTCAACAGTCAACTCCTCCACTAACCAGCAGCTCTCTGGAGTCGCCCCATCATGACCCAACTACACACAACACAAACCAACACTCTGACATCTGCAGTATCTATTTGTACTGTACATTGAGCTTACAAATACAATCTACTGAATCTGTGTGTGCTTTCCCTCACTTCCACTTTCTTGATGTCACCAGCATCAGCTCCGTAACAGGTGAAGTAATCCAAGGACCCAGGCAGGAATCCGTTTGTCCCCTCCAAGTCGAGCCAGAGGCGATCGGTCTTCTTGTTGCTCTTTCCTATGATGATGACATATACTCGGCTACTCGTCCCAGCATCCCGATCCCAACCCGTCGTCACCGAGAAGTGGTAGGGAATCACTACACACATACATTTCATTGCCTCATATCAAATTCAACTAGAGAATAGTGCTGTTTACTCATTCAAACACTTTGTTGTGGGTGGTAGCCAGGGCTTTCAATTAAATTAAATTAAACAAATGATTTGTACAATATTATAAGTTGACATCCTAAATTAATAATATTTTTTTATTAAATGTTGTAAAATATATATATATTTTTTACATTTGTCTGCATTTATAGGACAAAAAATAATAATTGCACTTGTCGAATTTATTACAGCATTTGACTTACATTTTAACGCTGATCATATAATTGGAAACACTTTACAATAACGATTCATAACATGAACTAACAATGAACATTATTCCTTAAGCATTTATTAAAGTTAATGTAAACATTTTCGAATACATTTTTTAAATCAAAAGCTGTTAACATTATTTAATGCACTGTAAACTAACAATGAACAATAATATTTTTTACAAAATACTAATATTCACAAAGATTAATAGATGTGAAAAAATTAGACCTTATTGTAAATTGTTTGTTAGCATATAATTTGTAATGAAAATATTATATTAAATAATCCAAAGTTGAGCAAGTGATGTTCTCAGACCTTTGAAGCCCACTGTATGTTGTGGGTGGGACTCTATATGATTATACATACACGATCCTTCCTCGTCTTCTTCTTCCTCCTCTGAATGCCGTTTCTGGTTTTTCTTGTTCATGTTGCTGTCCAGATTTGTCACTTTTTTAATTGGACAGAAGGCAGTCTCTCGCTCTCCCTCATACCCCTACACACATATGCACACAGTATATACATCTGGATGTACTCTAGACTAGTCTGTAACGCTGTAACATTGTTAACGCATGCATGCACGGGTGCACACATGCACACATGCAGGCAGACCTTAACGTAGAACACCCTGTCGATCCGTTTGTCCTCCTTCTTTCTCGAAAGCCATCGCTCACACAAAAACAGAAAGACTTCCTCCGTATCTTGGTCCACCACTTCTACCTGTTCCAGGTACCATTCAGCACTCAGCATGCTGTTGTCATGACGAATGCGGATCTTGAACACCTGGCCCAGATCCACGGCCTCCAGGGTGAATGTGTCCACCTGACCAATCAGAAGCAGTCATTATCAGCAGCCAATCAGAGGACAGGTGTTGAAATGTTTGGTGTCAGTAAAAACTGTATTGAGCAAAGGTGCATTAAAAAGTGATGATCAGTAAAGACATGTATGGTGTTAAAAACAAACAAAAATGAGCAGCACAACTATTTTCAACATTGATAACAACAAGAAATGTTTCTTGAGCAGAAAATCAACATATTCAAATTATTACAGAAGGATCATGTGACACTGAAGTAACAATGCTGAAAATTCAATTTTGATCACAGGAATAAATTACATTTTCATATATATATTAATAATAATAATATCTCATAATATGTAATAATATTTCATAATGTTTACTGTATTTTCGATCAAATAAATGCAGCCTTGGTGAGCAGAAATAACTTTTTTTAAACATTTTTAATATCTTGCCGATCCCAAACTCTGAATGGTAGTTTTAAATTATGTCTTTGTTTTAATGGTGTCAAAATGTCTGAAGACACGGATAGTAAAACCTGACTGGGTTCAATTTTCACCTAAAACTAAGAAGCATTAGGATGATGTATTTGAGTGTCTCACCGATCCTCTCTCAAACTTGTTGCTGTTCTCAGACTTGCTGAGTTTGCGTTCTCCAGTGTCGCCCATGTCTCCGTAAAGAGTGATGAACACGTTGGCATCGGTTCCCGCTCCATACACATCCCCCGTGGTCACCGCCACTGTATACGTGTGTACTGCAACACACACATATATGCAATAGTATCCGTGTAGCTCAAGTAGTAGTGCGTTGTACTTGCAACACCAATGTCATGGGTTTGATTCCCAGGTTATGAATGAATCAAAAAATGTATAGTTTGAATGCAGTCATTTAGCATAAAACTATGTGTGCCGAATGGAAAAACATAGTACATATAGGTGATTGTAAATGAAAACCTGTCCACACACTTACTCTCCAGCGCGTCGTCCACCTCCGTCTCGATGACTTTGAGAGTTCCGTCTCGTGATAGTTTCTCCACGATGATGTCAGACGGCACCATCTCTCGAATCGTCTCGCCGTCCTCCTCCGAGCGAGCCAACCATCCCTCACACGGGAATATTGCAGTCTCAGAGCCCTGCATCAGCACACATGTTGAATATTAGTCCTTTACATTTTATTAAAGGAAACTTGACTAATATTGCCATCAAATGTTCATTTAAATGTTAAAAAGATAGTTCACCCAAAAATGACAATTCTGTCATTAATTACTCACCCTCATGTCGTTCCAAACCTGTAAGACCTTCATTCATCTTTGGAACACAAATTAAGATATTTTGGATGCATTCAGAGAGCTCTCTGGCCCTGCATATACAGCAAAGATCCTAACACGATCAAGGCTCAGTAATGTAGTAAAAACATCGTTAAAATAATTCATGTGACATTAGAGGTTCAACCGTAATTTAATGAAGCTACGAGAATAGTTTTTGTGCACAAAGAAAATAAAGACATTTTTACAGTCGTTATTTTTGTTTTCTTTGTGCACAAAAAGTATTCTTGTAGCTTCATTAAATTACGTTTGAACCCCTGATGTCACATGGATTATTTTAACGATGTCCTTACTACGTTTCTGAGCCTTGATCGTGTTAGGATCTTTGCTGTCTATGGAGGGTCTGAGAGCTCTGAATGCATCCAAAAATATCTTAATTTGTGTTTTGAATATGAACAAAGGTCTTAAAGGTTTGGAACGACATGAGGGTGAGTAATTAATGAATTTTCATTTTTGGGTGAACTATCCCTTTAAATGTGTCATTTATTCACTGTTGCAGTACTTTATCCTACAGGACTACCTGTTTAGTGGTAAACTGACACGTCTGGGCTAGGTTTAAATTTCATTAAAATAATCATCTAATAATCAGCCAATTCATAAAATAATCCATCAAATATCAAAATCTGTGTAAGTATGAGGTCGGTCAGATTTATTTCAAAGAAGTCTCTTACGCTCACCATGGCTGCATTTATAATTATTTGCATACAAAAAAATACAGTTAAAAATGTGAAATATCATTAAAATTTCTAATAGCTGCTTTCTATTGCAAAATATTTAAAAATGTCAAGTATTTCTGTGAACAAAACTGAATTTTCTGCATCATTACTACCGTCTTCAGTGTCACATGATCCTTCAGAAATCATTCTAATATACTGATTTGATGCTCAATAAATATTTCTTATTATTAGCAAAGCTGAACACTTTTGCAGCTTCATATTTTTGTGGTTTAGATTTAGATTTTTTCAAGATTCATTAATGAATTGAAATGTCAAAATAGCATTTGTTTGAAGTAGAAGCCTTCTGTACCATTATAAATATCTTTACTGATCTTTTGATCGATTGAATGCATCCTTGCTGAATTACAGTATTCATTTGTATAAAGGGTTCAGTAAATAAACGGTGGACGTGAATGTTGATACCATGCTGGTGTGATGTGCCTGACGGAGCTACAGCTGAGGCAGTGTTTCACTCCTCTACTGTACACAGATAGCGCTGGAGTGGAGCGACAGGTCAGAGAAGATTAGTCACTGGAACTAATTATACAAACGCCAACAGAGAGCAGATGTGGGTCAATGAAATGGGTGTACGACAGACAGCGGAGAGGAAAAGAGGGTTTTCCACAGCCAGACGGGAGCATTCTAGACTCAACCAAGTTTCACGTTGCCAGAATTAAGACCAATATATCTGGTCCAAAGCGTAGCTTAGTCTGGCCAAAAACGCCCACTTACGCATCTGACCAACACGTGAAAGGATCAGCCACCGTTTGCTGTTTTAAGAGACATTTAGAGGGCTGAAATTGGCAGGATATTTATTTCTGGATCACTTGAGAGTTTTCCAAAAAATGCTGTGGGCTGAGATTAGACAAACACAGACAAACCCAACTGCATTTCAAGAAGTCTCTCATGTTTAACTCCACAGCACATGCAGACTTGTACACAAGCAGCTGATCTCTTTCTAACAGAGATCAAGTTCAGTAAAGTACTGTAAGATAAAGCTCAATACCTTCCCTTTCCGGAGAAGTCGGCGAATTTCCACACGGTCTAAATGCCAGCCAGGATTCACCCCTCGATTATCGTGACCCATACGGATTTTCTCAATGATATCGCCGATGTCCTCCAACTGCAGAAGCCCAGACTCAACATCAACATCACTGCTGTCAGTGAAAGCCTTGCATTAAAATGACTCATAGAAAAGTTCAGAAGAAACTAAGACCCAGATTCATTTCTGAGAGTTCAGGTTGGTTTCAGGGATATTTTAGTTAACAAAAAATTAAACTTAGTCAAATTTAAACCATTAAAAATTGTACTTGAAATAAAATAAACATTAAATTAAATAACACTTTATTTTAACTAGTTACCAAAGCAACGTTTCTCATTTTAGTTTAGTTTCACTTGATGTGCTAAAATTAATAAAAACGATATAAACATTACTACAACTATTTCTGCTACTAACAATGACAAAAACACAACAAAATGACTAAAACTAAAGTGAAAACAGAACAAACTGATTCAACATTTTAGTAAACATTATGAAGGTTTCTCGGTAATACTGAAATAACACTGGCTGGTTTATACCAGTCGTACGGGTCTGTTGTACTGGTCTGTTGTTGGTCCTGCAAACCTCAGCACATAAAGCAGGACAAACAGCATCATTTTCAACCCCTCTAGTTTTATATTTATGTTGAGCAGCACAGAAAGGATCGGCACATTTACCTCTATGATGAACATGTCCTCCACCCCTCGTTCAAAGTACATCCTCCTCTCTCTCTTGTTGACACAGAGAGACTTCTGAGAGGTACACACACCGTTCTGCCCGTACAGAATGATGAAGACATCTGCGTCTGTTCCCGCAGCAAATATATCACTGGTGAAGATTTTAATCTCATAGGGAACAACTGCAACACAAAAGAGGAAATCACATGAATCAAGAACAGCCTGTGCAGGTCTGTCTGTGAGTGTTATGACACAAATTCTCATCTGTATTTATGACACATGAAGTAAATAAGGTTTAGTATTAGACTGTAATCATTATATTAGCTACATAAACATGTATCATACAGGGCGTGTATTGTACTGTCTGCAGTTCATTCGGGTACAGGTCTCTGGCAATGGCACCATCGTCTTTTCCTTTATCCAGCCAGTGGCCACATGGAAAGCGCAGCAGCTGACCCAGAGACGGAGCATCGATCTCTACCCAGTCCAGAAACCAGCCTGCAAACGACCCTGAGAAAACAGGACAAACACACACACACACACACACACACAGAGACACGTGCATCATCCACATACACACATGTACACTGTCAGTAGAATTTACACCAATGCTGGAGTCAGAAAGCCAGTGAAATTCAATTATCACCAATTAAGTGACAATTTCATGCAAAAAAGACAAAGGCATAAATGACAAAGACACGATTCATATGGATTTAAATAAACCTCAATTTTCATTATGCATGCACATTACTTATTTTAAACCAACTTTTATCTTTGGCATGTTTTATAATACGAAGCGGGTTCGGGTTTTACAAGTGAACAGTTTTTGTCATGTTTTTAAGAGAAGTCATCAGACTGCATTTATTTGATCAAACATACAGTAAAAACATTAATATACTGATATTATTACAATTTAAAATAAATGTTTTTTTATTATATTGTAAAATGTAATTTATTTCTGTGATCAAAACTGTATTTTCAGCATCATTACTCCAGTCTTCAGTGTCACATGATCTTCAGAAATCATCTAATGTGTATTTTCAGCATTTTGTGATGAATATATATTTGTTTAAAGAATAGCATTTATTTCAAATAGCCATCTTTTGTAAAATGATAAATGTCTTTTCTGTCACTTTTGATCAATTTAATGCATTCTTACTAATTAAAATATTAATTAATTTTTAACCAACCCCAAATGAACAGCAGTGTTTTTTGATGCATAATAAATTATTTTCACTTTCACTTCAGAAAATAACCAAAACTAAGTAGAATCAGAAACATCATTACAATTTTATTTTAGAGTACAAATAGAGTTTAAAACATTATACTATCTGTAAATAACATCACTATTTTTAACAACACAATATCATTAATAGTAGTAAATAGTAGTATCATTTAGTTTTTTGCTGTAAAAAGAACAGCGCTTCGTTACAGTGTCAACACACAAATGAGCACATGAGCACACACACACACACACACACACACACACACACACACACACACACACACACATGTTGGTTTTTATGGTTTACGGGGACTCTTCATAGGCGTAATGGTTTTTATACTGTACTGTATGTGCTATTGCCCTACACCTACCCTACACCTAAACTTAGCCCTCACAGGAGACGGTGCATTTATATTTTCCCTCAAAAAAACTCACTCTGTATGATTTTATGATTTATAAGCATTTTAAATTATGGGGACACTGAAAATGTCCTCATAAATCACCTTCTCCTTGTAATATCTATGTCATACCCATGTCATTATACAAATTTGTGTCCTCATAAACCACATAAACATGCACACACACACACACACACACACACACACACACACTCACACACACACACACACACACACACACACACACACACACACACACACACACACAGCACACACACGCACACACACACACACACACACACGTCATTCATCAGTGCACAGATCTGAACTCAACCAGTCCTCAACTGATCTACAGAATGCAGATTCAATATATTTGAATGATCACAGAGTGATATCTGATGTAAAGTGTATACCTGCGTTGTCGTGTCCGATGCGGATTCTCTTGAGTTTTCCGATGTCCACTGCCTCTATGGTGAACTCGTCAATCAGTCCCAACTCAAACTTGTTCCTGTAGTTCTTAGACGCCTTTAGATTAATGATACCTGACACACAAACACACTGTTCAGTAGCGGATGGGCTAATAGTACTAACAGTACAGTCTGAATGCTTTTCATAGTTACCAGTGTCATCTTTGGTTCCGTAAAGAATAGCATGAACGTTTGCATCTGTCCCGGCGTACTTCTTCTCCCCTGTTTTGACTCTCATTGTGAACGTGGTTGACATGGCTACACACACACGTAATCAATGTAGTATCAATGCGATGAGCTAATGCCATTAGGTTAAAGCAGAACACAGTAACATTCAATACCTTTTTGCTCTAGTCCGAGTTGAGCAGGTGACGACTCCTCTTCTTCATCTTCATCTCTCTTCATGAAAGCCTCGTCTACGGGCACTAATTCACGGCCCAGCTGTCCGTCATCTTCATCAACCGCCAACCAGCGCTGACAGGGGAAGAAATACCTGAACAACACAGTCCATAGAAAAGAGAAATCACTTTAATATGTCAGTTGATTCGATTAAATCTGAGGAGCTAAAACCATTAAAAAACACTTTCAATGCTTGAAATAGATTGAATATTAACTGTAATAAAAGAAAATATGAACATATACATTTCAGTAGGGGCAATATTTTATGGTTTGAATATTAAAATAATTAAAACTTAATAAACTAAAAACTTAATAAAAGCCATTTAGTGATATTTAGGGATAAAACGAATAAAAACGACAAAACACACAATACATTACTAAAATATAAAGAAAATATGACATATATACATTTAAATAAATTAAATATAATTCAAAATATTAACAAAAACTATTAATGATACTAAAATAACGGCTCGGTAACTTGATGATCTCAAAAAAGTCTGAAATTATTCTCAGATTTGCTAGATATTTGTTATTTTTTATACATTTAAATTTATTAAGTAATTTATACATTTTAAATAAATAATTTATTTCCTTAAAATGCATTTATTTAAAATGAATATTTCAGCAATTTCTTCAATCAAAAGTTTGAATTGAATCTGCAATCAAAAGATCTGAATATGAACTCAAACATTTCTCATCTAGCATCCCAATATTAAAGGATATTGTTATTTCTCCTGAGAAACAAAGGTGGTACTTTAATGAGAAGTACATGACGTGCGTGACACTCACATGGTTTCATCTTTGGCATCAAAGATCTCGACGCGGTCCAGATACCACGCAGCATTCGCCTGCTTGTTGTCATGACGAATCCTCAGTTTCTTCATGGACCCCAGATCCATCCCAGTGATGGTGAACACGTCCTCCTGAAAACGATCCGCAGTCAGCTTCATTCTCTACAGTGTGAATGTGTGCGTGTTTTCTTCCACTCACCTGTCCGCGCTCAAACTTGTTAAGGTGGTTTGACTTGCGCAGTTTTCTCTCGCCCGTGTCGCCCATTTCTCCATAGATGTTGATGTAAACACTGGCATCGGTTCCGGCCCCCAGCATGTCCCCAGTGAACACATGAACCTCGTACGAGTTCTCTAAAACACACGAGCACACAGAGTCTTCTCATAATCCACTTCTGCTGAAGGTATGTGGTGTTTTTACACTTCAGACACACTTGGAATGACTGAATCTCATTCTGTTAGATTTTATTTTCATTTATTCTCAAATTTATTTTAAAGCAAATTAGCGCAAGCACAATTTATAAGCAAATATTCAAGAAAATATATTTTTGTTACACAATTTCTTAAATTAAATTAATTAAATAAAATATGTACAGTATTTTAAATAAATGTAAAGATGTATAAACTAATATTTTTTAAATTAATAAATGTATGAATTATATTACAAATATACACATATCATTTTCATACACATAATTTTACCAATACATATTTATTAATACATTTCTTAAGAGTGTATATTTTCTAAGTACATTTATAGATATTTTTATGAAAATTATAAACTTATTATAAAGATTTTTTTTTTCTTTAAATGAATAAATGTATGAATTATATTACAAATATGCATTTTAAATATACACATGTAATTTTCATAGACATAATTTTACCAATGCATTTCTTAAGAATGTATATTTTCTAAGCAAATTTATAGATATATGAATTGATTAATTATGAATAAATAAATGTAAATGTATTAGTTTGTCAATTTGAAATAAACGGTTCATTGTTTTTTATATCTACTTTTTGGTTGTGAAGGATTGAATCTCTCTCTATACCCTCCAGATCTTCATAATCCTCAGCACGCAGCTCCACGAGAATCTCTCCATCCTCTTCATCACGAGCGAGCCATCGGCCACATGGACAACTGAAGGTTCGAACAACCTCCTTCAATTCACCGGGGGATTCCTCTTCGTCCTCCTGGAGATGATTCAGACGGGTGTGAAATCAATGTTTAAATAGTGTGAAATCAATATTAGTGTTTCAATTGCTCATTCTGAACATGTTCAGTTTGGTCAGTCTTAGTATTGAACATTTAGTTGCTGGACTAAATTAATTCTAAATTAAGGTTTAAATGAAGAAAACACACTTTTTATTTTCAAAAGCAAAGACTAAGCGGTCAAACTTATCTCCTATCTGACCTTTTTCTTCTTTTTCTTCTTTTTGTCTTTCTTTTCCTCCTCTTTCTTCTCTGGCTTCACCATTGCCATGACCAGCCGTTTAACGTCCACTTTCTCCAGGAACCATCCAGCCCCTATTCCTGAGCCGTCATGGCCGATTCGGATCTTATAGACCCGTCCCACATCTAGGCCCTCGATCTGAAATCAACCGATGAAACTGCATCTCTTCAGAAACAAACAACCAGATTCCAGAAACAGCTCAGCTTTTAAAATAAAGAGTAGGATTTTCATATACACCTCCATGAACTCACCCTAAAGATCTCAGTGGTTCCTCTCTCAAAGTTGTTGGATCGGCTCTTCAGCTGTATTAGTTCAGTTTTTCCCTCCTCACCGTAAATCTGCAGGAAGACGTTCGCATTTGTCCCTCCGGCCCACACGTCTCCTGTCACCACGGTAACTTCATAATTGATCACTGTCGATTAGAAAAACAATGATTGATCAATTTTAGTTCACAGTAGCTGGATTTCAACATGGAGTTCACTCATAACAGTCACATTTTGAGTGCATATATTGAAAAAGCATGGTGACTGGAACAATAACATCATGGATGATCACCAGGGATGCAAGAACTGCATTTGTCAAATGCATAATTGTGAAATACATACATTTCTCAATCTCCAGCGTCTCACTTGGATAGATTTCCACCTCCACCTTCCCATCAGCCTCGTCCTTACAGAGCCAGCGGTGACTGGGGAACATGTACTGCACCCCGTGCACCGGCACCCAGATCTGAACGCTGTCCAGGAACCAACCGGCTCGCAGGCCCTCGTTAGTGTGGCCAATCAGCAACCGGTTTATCTACAGGACCCTCCCAGAGAGCCACAGTAAATACACACATTCAGCACATTTGTTTTATTTGAGATGAATGCGAGTATAAATGTTACGTACAAATGTATGAATAATGTTTACAGTATATATTTTATAATGTGAGCATCCACGTAATTTGACAGAATTTATTGTGACATTTGATAGTAGTTTTTTACATTTGTCATTCCTAGTATGTACCTATCCTGATCAAATAGAATAGAACAGAACAGAATGAATTTATCAGAATAGAGTTAATTTGAACAACAGAACACAATAGAACAAATGTGACTTAATTGAACATTAGGAAGAATTGAATAGAATAGAATAGAATGAGTTTAACAATAGTTTGATCTAAACATAATAGAACAAATGTGAACAAAATAACAAAATGTGACTAAATTGAACATTAAGAATTGAATAGAATAGAATAGTTTGAACTAAACATAATATAACATATTTAAAAATAACTAAATAGAACAAATTTAAACTTCAGAAAGAACAGAATAGAATAAAACAGATTAAAACAAAACAGAATGTTTAACAAAATAATATTAACAATGGAATAGAACATAATCAAACAAATTTGAACATTATAATAGAATAGAATGGAATAGAATGAGTTTAACAGAATATAGTGAATCTGAACAACAGAACACAATAGAACAAATCTACCAACAGTACAAAATAGAACACATTTTAACACTTTTTTATTATAAAGAATAGAACGAAACAGAACAGAATAGAATGGGTTTAACAGAATAGGTTATTTGAACAACATAATAGAATGCAATAGAACATATGTAAACTACATAAAGCAATAGAACACATATATACTAGAAAGAATAGAACAGAATACAACAGAATAGAATTAGTTCATCAGAATAGAGTGAATTTCAACAACAGAACAAAACACAATAGAACAAATGTAAACAACCAACCTGAAGAAGATGTATAGAATAGAATAGAATAGAATTGTAACTTTAGACTGGGTGAATGTGCTGAACATGAACAGGAAGCATACCCCGCCAATGTCAAAGGTCTCTATGGTGAAGATGTCCGTCTGTCCCGTCTCAAAATAGTTCCCCAGGTCGTTATCGGACACGACCAGCAGCATCTTGTTGGTGTCGCCTTTCTCTCCGTACAGCTTAACGAACACCTTCGAATCTGAACTGGCACCGTTAATACTGCCCGTCTTTATCGCAATGTGATAACCAAGAGCTGGAACAAAAACACACGTCAAACTCTATTGTATCTGGCCTATCTTCATGCACACAGAAATACAAAGTACTTTTTGTTTCATTGTTGCCTACATTTGACTTTTTTGTATGTGATAATGTTTGTATGTGTGTTCACTCACTGAACAAACGTTGACCATCATCAGTAGGGACTAACTCTCTCACAATCTGCCCGTCGTCTTCATTACGATCCAGCCACCTGAGATGAGATACAGTAGGAGAATGTGCAGGATGAGTGTGTGTGTGTGTGTGTGTATAGCTGAGCTCGCTCGTTGATGTAGGTAGGGTTTCCTCAGCACTCATTAGTGTCCATTAGTAACCAGAGTCAGTTTTCTCAACTACATAATTGACTTAAACACCATTCTCCCATGTTCTTTACCCGGCCAGACACGCGCACATATATGTACATACATATTCATTCATGCATTTCATTCATGCATTTAGCAGACGCTTTTATCCAAAGTGACTTACAGTGCATTCAGGCTATACATTTTTTTTGTCAGTACATGTGTTCCCTGGGAATCGAACCCACAACCTTTGCGCTGCTAACGCAATGCTCTAACCACTGAGCCACAGGAACACATATCCAGACAAGTGAGTTTGAAATAAGCTAATGTTTGTTAGATTTCCTTGCCTGCAACATGGAAACTCGATGGATGATGCCTCAGGTTGCCCCTCTTCTCTGATCATCACCTTATCCAGGAACCAACCACATCCTCCACCTCGTCCGTCATGACCAATCCGAATCCTCTTGATCTGTCCCATTGTGACCGCCTCTACCAGGAACTCATCATGCTGGGAAAAGAGTAAACACATACTACTTCTGCAGTATAAAGTACATATATACTGGCTTCTGTATCCCACAATGCAATGTGTTTATCTTTAGAATTCATTTTCAAAATGAACCAGATATAATATCTCCAGCATCTCATTATTTAATCAGATTAACAAAAGTTTTAGAAATGGGGAAAAAAACTTTACATTTAAAGTTGAAAGCTGGCCATCTCACACTGAATTGAATGAGGTCATGTGACAGCAATGTAGCATACAAGTTTATGTAAACAGTGCACATTAATCAGCAATGAATATTTCAAACAGTAGTAGATTATTGTATAATGACTATTATTATGCATGTTTTTATTCATCAAGTGCCATTCGGTTGTCATCTCTGATATAATGAGGCTATATTTACATATAAATTAAAATAAGGCTGCCTTTAAATGTTAAAAATATTATTAATAGAATAGAAATGAATAGAATAAGATTCTAACAGAAATCATGCTGAACTTGAAGTATTTCTGATTATTATCAATGTTGAATATTATATGCCAGCATGTCAAATGTCATTACTCACGTTTCCTTTCTCAAACTTGTTGGCGTTGTTTTGGCTCATGAACATCAGACGCTCTCCAGTGTCTCCCAAGTCTCCAATGATGTTTAAATAAACACTGGCATCTGTTCCACTTCCGCTGATGCTTCCCGTGCAAATCGTCACACGATACTTAATGACTATTACACAGCCATACAAAAACATAAATAGTAATATAAAAAAGTATTGTCTGTAAAATAGCTTTTTTCTTAATGTCAACTACTCATATAATGGACGACTGAGTTTGGGATTATATCGTACATAAAGGTCCTTCAGTGGTTCTTTGAAGTCACTTATGTTCAGCAAAGCACATTATTGTTAATATGAAACGTTGTTCATTGGTTTGGGTTCTTAAGTTATGTTTTTTTAAGTCTGGGGTGTTTCTTCATTGGTTTTTCAGATCCGTGCTTTGGATTCTGTAATCTTTAAAGTGCTAGTGTATACGTGTAGATGTGTTTTTTTGTGTGTGTGACACTTAAAAAGTTGTGTTTTGTAGATTTTCTCACGTGGTAAAGGTTCTGGCACATGTTTTCCGGTAGCTGGCAGTTCTCTAACGATCTCGTTGTCGTCTTCATTGATGTCCAACCAACGGTTACAAGCAAATGAGTATTTCTCCCTAGTTAGGGTCTTCATCAATGTCACCTTCATACAGAAAAAACACAGTAATCAAGAAGAAAATGTTATGGCACAGAACTCAGGACACATAACAGAATTCTTTATTTTGTTTAAATATCAACTTGTTTCATACAACGGATTAGAAGAAATACAAATAGAAACAACATTTTGAAAGATCATAAAGCTGCAATAAAATGAAAGTGTCTAGCAGAGATCATTTGGACTTTGATGAGAAATGTTGAGTTCAGATTTGCATGTGAAACACTAATACATTTACTTTTAGCAGTAAAGTGCACAAATCATTTCAAATTGTACCAGAGCAAGTAGCAGAGAAAACGTGATGCCTACATCATGATTACAGTGTGAAATGGACAAATAGTTTCTGTGTAATAGTGCACTAGTCTGTAGTGCAGGTCTCTCACCCTGCCAAGATGCCAGCCAGAGAAAGGATTTCTCTTTTCGTGCCAGATTCTCAGCTTGCGTATCTTTCCGATATCGGGCATCTCAATCTAGAGCGACAGCAAAATGTAAAATACAAAAACATATTTTGATAAGATTCAACATTTTTAAGTTCTGGACACCGTGTTAGAAATAAAACATCAAACTTATCAACTGATATATTCTTATCTAATGTAATGACATAGATAAATTGACACTTAGGTACTCAAATATGTTTTGGGACCACTGTACATTTTTATGAGACACAAAGATAAAAACACACACAGACATACAATGAACTTGTCGCACTGTCCCTGTTCAAAACTGTCTGATTTACTCTCGAGTTTCATCTGGTCGCTCTTGCCCGTCTCCCCGTACACCTGCAGGAACACCTGTGCATCTGTGCCAGCACCTTTCATCTCGGATGTCCAGATCCACAGAACGTAAACAATGCTGATTACGTTGTTATTATAAATTATTAAAATTAGTATTTTTGTTTTCTTTGCATATTCAAAAAGTATTCTTGTAGCTTCACAAAATATAAGTTGAGCGACTGATGTCACATGGACGGTTTTACCGATGTTCTTGCTGCGTTTCTGGACCTGGGAACATTTCAGTTGTGTTGCTGTCTATGGAGGGTCTGAGAGCTCTCCGATTTAATCAAACATATCTTAATTTGTGTTCTGAAGATAAACGGAGGTTTTATAGGTTATGAGAGGGTGAGTAATTAATGACAGAATTTTCATTTTCAGGTGAACTATCCCTTTAAATACAACAAATTGCAGCACATTTAGTGTCAGGTTACATTGGATTGTAGGTGGTTAGCAAAGCATAAGATGCATGTTTAGTGAACATTGACCCTGATTGCTTCGACAGGGCAAGGGTTTGATCATTTGCTCACTCTTTAGCTTTTTCTGTCTGAGTGAGACCATTTCATACAGTTCTCTCTCCACCAGTCCATCACCCTCATCTTCATCCAACCACCTGCCGCAGGGAAATACCTGCTCTAGACCTGTGAACGGGCAGTATACCGTCACCTGTGAGAGAAAGAGAGAGACAGATCACACGGTGAATGTATGAATGAGTAATGAATGCTTCAAAACACCTTATAGCCCCGACACACACCTTTTCACAATACCAGCCGCAGCTAATCCCAGCGTTGTCGTGTCCGATCGTGACTCTGCTGAGCGGGCTGAGCAGTTCCAGCAGCTCGACGTTAAAGATGTCGATCTGAGCGCGCTCAAACGTGCCGCCCTCCAGGAACAACTTACCGCTGTTCTTTATACCCTTACGACCGTGCATGACGAAGTGGATCTTAGAGTTAGTGCCAGCTCCACGAATATCACCCGTCATCACCTGTACGTTATACACGATCGCTACACACATACACAAACAAATACATCCAAGTAAGTTTTAACCAAATGCACTTATTCCAGCAAACAAACACGCACGTTTGCTCTTACCCATTGGCTGTGTGGCTCCGGCAAGCACATCTCTTTGTATTTTGCCGTCCCCTTCTGAGATGTCAAACCAGGCATTGACAGGAAACTCATAAACCTCCTTATTCCCCATGTCATCTATAACAACCTACCATAACACAAAGACATCATATTCATCACACAGGACAGAGACAAAGATTTTCTTTAAGAAGTTTTTAGATGAATAGTGCGTTTGTGTACTTTATCACACGCCCAGCCAGCAGACGAGCCCTTGTTGTTATGACCGATGGTGATTTTTCGAAGTCTGCCTAGATTTGGTGCTTCGATGGTGAATTTGTCTTCATTAGCACGCTCAAAATTATCCTTTCCATCGCTGGCCAGCTTCCGTTCTCCTGCAAACATCACACCAAGGCAGCGCAACACAAAAAACTCACACATACACATAGAAACACTGACTTGTTTCATTAAAAATAAATAAACGAGTATTGGAATTGTAAGAAATACAGTATGTCTAATTAAAAAATTAAATGTTCTTGACAATCAAAAGATTAGTCTAGATTCATGGTACAATTTTCAGGTGATAAAATAAACATTACAATTATTTCTATTAAAATAAATGTCTAATAAAAATGTTCAATGTTCTAGGCAATTCAAGTTTGACATTTGTGTGTTTTTTACAACATAAAATAACACATAAACACACACAGAAACATCGACAGGTTTTACTGACCTGTATCTCCAAACTCTCCAAAAATATTGAGGTAGACATCAGCGTCGGTCCCACTGCCTTTAGCATCCATTGTGAAGACACTGGCTATGTACTTGTTCTCTGCAATATATGAACAGCCACATTAACACATTTAGAAGACAAAACCTGTTTTTGCATGCACCATGTGTTTTTGACCTATCATTAAACCCACCAGTGAGCTCTTTCTCAGAAACAGCTTCTACATCTAGTCTTTCTGCTATCTGTGGGATGTAATGTTATATTGTCTGCGGTCTCTGGGAATGTTGGACATCTGAAACTCTACTCTACTACTAAATTTATCCTAATCCTTTGTATGCAACCTGAGTCTGGTGATGCTTGTATGCATGCATCATCTATGACCATGATCACATGACCTATCTGATGTTATCTATGGGTTATATGGAATAAGACGTGAAGTATATCTGTATGTTACATGTCGTTTTTTATTAGTAGTGTTTTTATTTGAGAGTTGTATCTGGTTTGAGGTTCTTTACTTATGCTACAGATCTCCATGGGAAAATTACAGTCTGTCATGCAATGCATATGTGTTATAGTGTTAATGTGTGTATGTCTAAATACAAAATGTTTCATAATTGTAAAAAATGTGTCTAGGCAACCAAAGTTTGAACAGATTCTTGGCAAAAAAAAAAAATATTAAGATAACAGTTTTACGTCATATCATGTTTTATACTTGCAAGAAATATATCTAACAAAAAAAATGTGTATGTCAATATTAAAAATGATAAATAAAATAGTAATGTGATTTGTTTATTTGCTCTCTGTTTTGCAAGCATACTACATACGTTTTGGAATGTCCATCGGGTTCAAGCTACCCAACAGATATCGGACAGTAAGTCCGTCCCCCTCGTCTCTGCTCAGCCAATTGTTGCAGGCATAAAAGAATCGGAGGTGTGGCCTGTTCATGTCAGCCACGATGACCCGGTCCAGGAACCAACTGGCACTCATGCCCGTGTTATCATGCTCGATTCTGCATTACAGGAAGTACATCACAAGACATATTGTGCTGCAACATTTATGACTTGCCTTTAAGGTGGTTACTCTTGGATGTACACAGACATATATGTACCTAATTTTCTTTATTGGCCCAACATTGTGCGTTTTAATCCGAAAGACGTCAGTCTTGTTTTTTTCAAAGGCTGTTCTGCTCCTGAAATTAATAGAGATAAATCTGTGAATAGACTCTAAACGATTTACTGTGACACTCAAACGTTCTAATGCACCGATCATCTGAAAATGACAATGCAAGAGTGTGTGTTTATGAGAAAGAAACATCTGTCATTGTCAACGACCCATATATTGCTCTACGGTCTCTTGCGTTGGCTTCGGCAAAAGCATCTCTCTAATCAAAATGCGAAATGCATGAATTAAAAATCACCCAGTATGAATTACACATCCCACTCACACTGCCAAATTACTCCCACACATACACACAGACTTACCGATGCGGAGAAACCAACCCACACACATCTCACCTGAGATCAGCACACTGAAACCGCACCAGCAAACTTTGGAAATGATGACATTTAGACAGATTCGGAGATTCTGTTAAACATCATCTCGATTCCAAAATGTTGCATTCTGACTGTCGGACAGAATTAAAGTCCAAAAACGTATTTCCCTGACTGGATGAATCCCATGAAAACATGTCATGTAAATTATGTCACGATGCAAACATATCTCAAGCTTGAAAATATAAGCTTCCACTTCTGAGAACCCTGGAAATGTGAAAAGGGTCCAACGAGGTGAAATTTAACCTAGACATGTTCTTGACAAGTTTCGTGAGATGCACCCAACTACCCCAAAATACTATATTTCTCAAATAGGTTGTAAAATCATTAATTTGGAGACATACTAAGCTTCCAAATGATTTATGAATACAGTTAGTTTACTGGAGTCTTGTTTATGAACATGGGATTTTCTTCTAAACTTTTCTGAAGCTACATCTGATTTCCATTTCTGATCTTTTTATTGCATCTGTAATGTTTTACGAGTCATTATGCAACATTAACCATTTGGACATTCATCTGAGCAAGTAAAAACTCTCCCATTAGTAATTAATTTCTGAATCATTTGCTCCAGCACTGATCAGGATGATTGATTACTGTAGGGAGAGTTTTGAGGGTCTCTCTTTGTACTCGTAAAAATTCAACACGCATACATGGGACATTATGTATGTGTGGAGATTTTTAGGAGTAGCCTACCTGTTTGTGATGATCAGATGTGTCTCATGTTTTCTCGAAAGACCACAAAAGGAAGTGATGTCATATGACTGTACCCTCTCATTGGTTCAATGAGAAAGTCACATGAATCTCTTCACCTTCAGATGAATGTCCGTGGTGATGCTGTACAGAGGAGAGCATAGCCTGTGCTTCACCATGGCATTGTGTGTAATGGATGAGCCAAGCGTGATTCAAATTCATGTCATGAATAATTCATTTCATGAATAATGGTATAGCCCTACTAAGAAAACAATATCTATTTCCCAAAGATGTAATGGTGTGAATGTCATGGTCAAAGCACACAGGATGTTCTCTTGTACAGCATTGTGTGCAAAAACCAATGCATGGCCACACACCAGCAGATGAGGTGGCCATGTTAAAGTTATACCTCTTTTCTGTGCTGTAGATTGGAGAAGAATACAGAATTATAGAGTTAACATGGCATATATGCACTGTCCTGTCAAAATCCACAGAAATTCCTAGTTTCACTGAAATCAGATTTCCTTTGAAACAATGTTGCTCAGAAATCACTCGTAAATTAAAATAATAATTACGAAGAAATGGCTCTGAATTAAACAGGAAGTTTTGAAGTAGAAATAATCCTGTAAAATATACTAATAATAATCTTCAAAAATCTGCAGAAGATTCACTGGTGAGCAAGTGATGTAAGGATACAAACTCCTCTATATTTTGGATGGCCTGAGGGCGAGGAAACTTTCAACACATTTTCATGTGAACTGTTCCTTTAAAGTTTTACCTCAAAAGTACTAGAAATTCAGCTCACACTTGAGAGAGTTGAGAACAAAAACAATTTGATTTAGTTAGTCAATTCAACCAATTTCATCAAGCTACAATTGTGAATAATGAACACACTAGTGCTGTCAAACGATGAATCGCGATTAATCGTATCTAAAATAAAAGATTATATATACAGTATGTGTGTGTATTTATATATATATGTAATAAATATATACAGTACACGCATATATTCTGTAAACAAAAACTTTTATTTTAGATGCGATTAATCGCGATTCATCGTTTGACAGCACTAATAAATACTAACACTTTTAATGACAAATAATAATTAGCAGTCAATGTGCATCTGGAAAGTCTCAAGATTAACACTGTCATGTCGAGACGCAGGATTGAAGCATAACTTACTTGCTGGCCAGGTGAACCTTGGGAGTCACTCCAAACTCTCCAAACAAAGTGGCGAACACATTAGCATCAGTCCCAGCGCCTTTAACATCACCTGTGATGGTCACCACCTCGTACACTGAGGAGGAACGAGAACATTCGGTAAACCAATTATACCTGACCCTCCGCAAAAGAAAGCGTCTTGTTTTCACTTGCATAACATTAGAAGGGTTGTAGTCTCAAATGCAGAGTGCTCAGGTATATCCCGTGTAACCCAACAACCTGCTATTCTAAGTATTAGCTGAATTGCTGTAAGCAATATCTCTGTAACTTAGCCATGTTAACGGAGTGAGAGTACGACATGGCCCTGGTGCTCACCACGTGACCTCAACCTTTCTCTGAACCACTGCAAGACCCCGAGACAACCAGATGCATGTCTGAACCTGAAGAGTGTGTCTAGTAATGTTTAAACACGGTTCATTTGGAACATGTTACGTTTCTTTTAAACTCTGAAATGGGATTCAGAGACTGGATCTCATTTAAGAGTAACCAATCAATATAGGTCAACTGTTGATATCCTTGTGCTCTTATTTCTGAAAATAACCCTGTATGAAGTTACTATGTAGTTCTCTAAAAATTAGGAGAGTTCTTAATGCATTTTAAAGGTGATTCAAACAAATGTCTCTATTAAAATATCCTCCCAGCTCTTCTCAAAACATACAGCATGACTAGTGTACTTCGATTAACAAATGACTCTTATGAACCGGTTCAGTTAATGAATCGATCAAAAGAATCAACCTATAAGTTACCGGTTGAATCATAAGCGGACACTGCTTAATAAGTAAATATATAAATATATATGTATATATAAACATTAAAATATATACATGCATGTGTGTGTATTTATATATACATAAATATACACAGTACACACACGTATATTTTGTACACAAAACAACGTTTATTTTGGATGCGATTAATCGCTATATCCACACACTCACATATATATATATATATATTAGATCAGCTCAGACTATCTCTAGTTTTAAATTATTGTTAAAAACGTATTTATTAACTCAGGCCTTTAATCTCTCTGAGTGCTGAGTTTTATGTTCTTTGTGTCTTTTTGTTTGTGTGGTGCTATGTCTTTGTCTGTGTATATTTATGAAAATGTTTTTTGTTTGTTGTTGTTTTTTGTGGCTTTTTGGTTTTCTATTTTTGTACAGCACTTTGGGCAACAATGGTTGTATTATTTTGTGCTATAAAAAAAAAAAAAAAAAAAAAAAATATATATATATATAGAGAGGGGAGAGGAGAGAGAGAGAGGGGGGATATACTGTATATATACTGCAATAGGATCATAAACCAGCTTTGCAGATTTTATTAGTATTTTATTTTTTTGATCAGCTTTTAATTCAGCCAGGGTAAGGTACCCCTGGATCAGTGCTAAGCGATAACATCAACCCAACGTGCTACGCCCGACTGAACCTGACAGCATGGCATCCATCTTGCTGAATGAGGTTTTGATGGTTCCATGAAAAGGCCGATTAGAGTATAATGTTTCAGGCCATAGAGAGGTGCCCGTCTGATTCAAATCCATTATTGGCCCGGTGCCCGCCCCCATTCTCTCATGATACCCTGCTGCCAGGACACCATAATAACCAGTCAATCCAGACACACCTCTGCTGTGCCAATCAGAGACCTCTAGAGCCGCCTGCCAATGTGAAATCCGGAAGGCTCTCTGACTGGACGTTAATGGAATGATCAGAATTTTACAGCAAATCAATTACTGACACTCTGAGACATAAAAGTCCAATTAGAATTGTAAGCAGAACAACAAGAACATCTTTAATATATACACTCTTTAAAATAAAGGTTCCAAAGGGTTGGTTTCACAGCGATGTCACAGAAGAACCATTTTGAAGAACCTTTCAGTGAAGAGTTCTTAAAAGAACACATTATTTATGCATAGAACATTTTAAACATCTAAATAATCTGTTTCCACTATTTAGAACCTTTTATCAACTGGACAGGTTTTATGGATGTTGAAGGTTCTTCGTGGAACCACTGAACCTTGGTATCAAGGATCGTTGGTGTGCACCTGCCCAGCATCGAGGACTTGTACTTCTCCAGAGTGAAGAAACGGACAGTAACATCATCACAGACCCCTCTCACCCTGGACGCGACCTGTTTGCAGCAGATCTCTGTGCACTAGAACGTCTAGACATAAAAACAGTTCCCCCCCCCCGTCATCTCCAGCCTAAACAACTAACACAGGAATTATTACCTGTGTTCTGTAATTCATTCTCCATCTTTAATTATTGACTCTCCCTCAAGTACTATGTAAATGCATATGCATATTTTTCTATACAGCTGTATATAGAGTAATAATGCACAAATCTGTTCACAAATCTTCTGTTCAAAATTCATACACGTTATTATTTATTGTTAAGTCTTATTTGACCAGCAGCCATATCACCCTGCTGTCCAAGACCGGTTGCCCACTGAAGCTAAGCAGGGCTGAGCTGGTCAGTACCTGGATGGGAGACCTCCTGAGAAAACTAGGTTGCTGCTGGAAGAGGTGTTAGTGAGGCCAGCAGGGGGTGCTCACCCTGCGGTCCGTGTGGTTCCTAATGCCCCAGTATAGTGATGGGGACACTATACTGTAAAAAAGCACCGTCTTTCGGATGAGACGTTAAACCGAGGTCCTGACTCTCTGTGGTCATTAAAAATCCCAGGATGTCTTTTGAAAAAGAGTAGGGGTGTAACCCCGGCATCCTGGCCAAATTTCCCCATTGGCCTCTGACCATCATGGCCTCCTAATCATCCCCATACACTGATTGGCTGCATCACTCTGTCTCCTCTCCACCTGTAGCTGGTGTGGGGGGTGTTCTAGCGCACTATGGCTGCCGTCGCATCATCCAGGTGGATGCTGCACATTGGTGGTGAATGAGGAGATTCCTCCCTTCTATGTAAAGTGCGTTGAGTACCCAGAAAAGCGCTAAATAAATGTAACAAATTATTATTATTATTAATTAAATGTGACCCTCTCTGTGAAAACC
Organism: Gymnocypris eckloni scoliostomus; assembly: GCA_027564155.1. Lineage (NCBI taxonomy): Eukaryota > Metazoa > Chordata > Actinopteri > Cypriniformes > Cyprinidae > Gymnocypris > Gymnocypris eckloni. The sequence goes on along the minus strand of CM050433.1, from coordinate 3,288,714 downwards.
CAGCTAAAGTCATTTTTTTGTGATTTGCTGTTTTCTACAAAAAAATTGTTTTTCATATGGTAAAGAACATTCAGTGAAAATGTAACCTTTTTATCTTTAATATTGACTGAGTAAGGTCATGTCAAATATTGAAATTATAGAGGAATTAATGGTAGAAATCAAACTTTGATGCCTGTTATCTCATAATTAGATTTTGAGACTTTAGCCTGGATTTCACAGAGAGGGTCACAAATGTTTTTATTCTCATGTCAGATATGTATGTACAGTATATATATATGTATGTATGCATGCACCAAGAGCTTCTTAAAAACCACAACAAATTCCTTGTGAGTTCGAGCACACTTGGCGAATAAAGCTGATTCTAAAGCTGTTTTTGATTTATTTTAAGAGTGTATAGCAACTCCATTGAAGAATCTTTATTTCTGTCTCCATTCCTCCTTTGTTCTACCTCCACCAACGTTCAAGCAATCAATTAGGAGATGTCCCAGGGTTAAAAGAAATCCAACCTGTCAGAAACCGAGAGGAGGGGGTGCCTGACTGAGAGTAAAAGCAGAGAAAGAGATGGACAGACGGAGCGAGAGAGAGAGAGAGAGAGAGAGAGAGAGAGAGAGAG
>CM050433.1:3133101-3283101 GCA_027564155.1 Gymnocypris eckloni scoliostomus | reverse complement strand
ACAATTAGCGTAGCTGTTGTTCCATCCAGGAACAACCCTGGATGAAATTATCAGTATAACCCAAGCTAAAGCATAATAATGTGCGTTTGATCAGATAAAACTGCAGTACAAGATTGTGAGATGCATTATATGAATGCTTGGCTAAAGAGATGCGTCTTTAATCTAGATTTAAACAGAGAGAGTGTGTCTGAACCCCGAACGTTATCAGGAAGAATATTCCAGAGTTTAGGAGCCAGATATGAAAAAGTTCTCCCTCCTTTAGTGGACTTTGCTATCCGAGGTACTACCAAGAGTCCAGAGTTTTGCTCCTTAGGGAGCGGGTTGGATTGTAGCGTGATAGAAGATTAGTTAGGTATGCAGGAGCTAAATCATTTAGGGCCTTATAGGCAAGTAATAATATTTTGTAACTGATACGAAACTTAATATGTAGCCAGTGCAGAGGCTGTAAAATTGGAGTAATATGATCATATTTTCTTGACCTGGTAAGGATTTTGTACTATCTGTAGCTTGTTTATTGAAGATGCAGGACAACCACCAGCAGTGCATTACAACAGTCCAGTCTAGAGGTCATGAATGCATGGACTAACTTTTCTGCATCAGAAATAGTTACCTGTAACATGCTCCGTAGCTTGGCAATGTTTCTAAGATGGAAGAATGCTGTTTTTGTAACATGGAAATATGATTTTCAAAAGATAGGTTGCTGTCTAATATAACACCCAGATGTTTGACTGTAGAGGAAATAACATTACATCCATCTAGTTGCAAATTATTGGTCATCCAATCAAATGAACGATTCGTTCTCTGACTCACATATCTGAATTCTCTGAGACTGAATAATGAATTTTAATTTGTAGGTATAAACTATTCTTACTGAAATGCATTAGGCTACAAGGAAAATGTAATTGTGTAGATGCTGCAATGGTTGTTAAATATGTTTTAGAGTAAATCTACTGTCCACTGTAAAAATAATTTTTCCAATAAACAAGCCAAAGAAATAACATCACAGCAGAATTATTGAATGTGAGCTTGTAGCATGTTCCCCAATTAAGTTCTGGAAATTATACCAACATAATTCATTCTGTTTGTGTGTCTGTGTCCAAATAACGCCAAAGAAATCAAATTATGTTTGTCTGATCAACACTAATTTACCTCTGAAACTGATCAATTATTATTTATTGCTGGCTCAACACCCGACAGCAACTCTGGATATCTGTGAGAGACAGACATAAAGAGAGAAACCCTTCTGTGTGTGACACTAAACATAACACAAACCTCCCTTTCAAGCTTAGAAGCAGATCTGTGTGCTTTATTGGCTTGACACATAACTGTACATTTGTGTTAAAACAATGACGGCCAAAAAAACTATTCATAAAAAATATGATTATTAAATTAATAAATATTAAAAAGTAAAAATAGAATAACTGAGATATTCTGTGACAGATATTGTTGTGCAACTTAAAAAAGCCGCTTGATAAAAAATAGATAGATAGATAGATAGATAGATAGATAGATAGATAGATAGATAGATAGATAGATAGATAGATAGATAGATAGATAGATAGATAGATAGATAGATAGATAGATAGATAGATAGATAGATAGACAGATAGATAGATAGATAGATAGATAGATGCCTTTAAGATGTCTTCAAGTTTCTTGAAATCAGGATCTTGATGAATCTTAAAAAGTCAATTTCTTGGTAAAGTGATAATGTTACATTGCTATCACAATATCATATACAAGCAACCTGAAAACAAAGTATATAAAGATCAGCATAATAAATATTATCAGTCGATTTAAAAGACACTAAAACCTCAATCACAGATCGTGTGAGAAAGACATAAACAACTGTGTTGGATTTGATTACACAAAGTTATACTTAATAATCATAACTTCAGAACCTGTGCGTTACACATGTATTTACCATTATATATAAATGTTTCAACTGAAATGTCAAATTCAGTCTACTTTTATACACTGATGTAGTTGTTAAAGAACAGTAAACTTGCTCTTAAAGGGATAGTTCACCCAAAAATGAAAATTCTGTCATCATTTACTCAGATTCAAGTAAATCCAAACCTGTATGAATGTGTTTGTTCTGCTGAACACAAAGGAAGATATTCTGAAGAATGTGGAAACAGAGCAGTTCTGGGGCATCAGTATTTTTATTTTCCTACTATGGAAGTCAATGAAGCCCAAAAACAGCCTGATTACAATTTTTTGGGGGGTGAACTATCCCTTTAAATCATGTTTGGAGTGGAGTAATCTATCTTAACCAGATGCAATGTGACACAATCACAGCCTGTGATATATATATTATGTTTAATATACAACTGATAGGACTGAGGATTTGTACCAATGAGATTCCACTGCGGGTGGTGCTCCTCTGCAGAAATAGAAATTGTAGAAATAGAACTTCTTATTTGTAGCTTTATAGAGTGCATTTGAGCCCGCCCACTTTTTCACTGTTAGTAGTATTATTTTTTGCATTCATTTTCCCCATAGGGATTTTTTTATGTCTTCTTTAAAGCGGTATAAGCCATGAACCAAACCAACAAGCAACGAGGTGAATCACAACATTACAAACTTTGAAGATATTAAAGGTGCAGTATGTAATTCTGACAGCTAGCGGTTGAAATGGGTACTGCAGCACAAATTCAAAATACTGGAGAGAGCTGTTTCTCTGTCACCTCCTCTTCAAATGCGATGCTCAGGCGGGTTGCCAGATTGTGGACACCTAACAGGAACGTGCACAACTGATAATGGTTGTGGAGCCTTACACTGTAAATTGATGAGTTTATTTATCTGCGTTTTAATATGTCTCTAGTCCGAGATTTTAGATGGATGCCAAGACTTTTAAGTCAGGAAGAATCTGTGATCTCTGACCCAGTGTTTTGGCTGGCTTCCATGACTTGAACATGCTGTGTTTTCTGCCAACTGGCAACCCGGGATGTTGAGATTGACCTGTCGGTAAGCCCCGCCCCCTTAGTTACTGTTGCTTCCTTTGACAAACAAACCGAGTTGCTCACTGTTACAATGACAGCTGCAGTGTGAAAACCTTGTCCCACGATGTTCAAAACAAAAACAGACATTCTGACACAGAACGAACATTTAAAAGTAGAATAACTGGCTGTAGCATTGTGAATTTAGCATGTTTATAACATTATGGTATTTTTATGTTTTAGTAGTCAACTTTAAACATGATTATTTTAAAATAAGTTGAATTAATGCGATCAGATGGCTTCAACAAAAGCATTTACCATCGATTAATAACACACAACAGGTTTGTCTTAAAAGGTTTATCACTAAAAATGAATTTCCCTATGGAGAAGATGAATTACTTTTTACTTCCAGAACCCGACTGTTGCACTTTATTGCGTCGTGCCTGGTTTGGCACCTCCTCACAAAGTTTTAAACGTGATATCTGCTCTGATACACAAATACAACACCATTACGGAAAATCACCAAACAGGAAACGAGTACCATTTTGCAACTGTCCCGACACGATATTGTAGAAACACGTAATAATAAAACGCCTGGCCTTTAAGGCAGCAATTCACGCACGTAAGAGTTCCGTTGCCAGTGAATGGGAGGAGCTCTACAAAACGGACCAATCAGATTGCAGAGATGCTTGGCGAGTTCACCTGCAGGGGCTCGTGTGCACGTGCAAAATGCCGCGAGCGTGCATGTGCATGAAGTTGAAGATCTCATATGGCATGGCGTGGAAACCGGGCCGGGGCTTGACGTTGTCATAGTAATGGTGTGTTATGAAGATGCCGGAGGGGTTCATGGGAAACGCCCAGAAGCCGTAGAGATGCACTTCTTCACATAACTCCATGGCGGCGGTGACCAGCATCAGGCCGCTGCTGAGGCGTTTGGCGCGGACGCCCTGCACGCCCCAGAAGCGCTGGACGTTCAGCAGGTACTGCGGGTGGAAGAAGAACACGCCGCGGGACGACATGTAGTCATCCAGCATGTACTTCACGCGGAACGACACATCGGTGTTCCTCGTGTTATAGAACGCCGGTAAAACCACAGAGGAGTTCTCGTAATTCTGCAGAACGTCGTAAAATGGCTTCCTCCATTTCTCCAACTTTTGAAACCTGGTCAGAATAGAGAGAGAAAATTCGTGTCTCGGTGGTTGTGTTACAGGAACGCAAACTGTATGTAAGCAAAATTCATTTAAATAAATTATGTATGAATTTAATATGTCTTGATAGGTATTTTCTTGTTTTAGTTTTAATAAATTGTATTTATTTTTGTAACATTACTTCAACTAAATAAAATCTATATCTATATACAGTATTATGGGTGTTTGGCTTAGTGTCATGTTAGAATCATTTTTATACTCGTACCTTTTTTTTGTTTTAATATTTTGAAATGTTTTTAGCTTTATTTTTTGTTTTCATTTAAATGTTTAGTTTTGAAATGTTGTCATTCAATTTGTCATTTAATTTAATTTCTCCATGTTCTTAAATGTGTATATATAGTATTTATAGACTTTTAACTTATAGTTGTAGTTACTTTTTCTTATTTGTAAGTCGCTTTGGATATAAAAGCGTCTGCTAAATGACTAAAAAAGTAAAGTAAAATGACCCCATTATCATTCATAGGTATTTTTGCATGAAGTATAATTACAGCACACATTTATTAGATGGACCTGTAATAATAATAATAAATGTTTTATATTATTATTGTTGTTGTTATATTAACTCATATATTTATATTATTATATTAATATTAAATTAAGAATTAATACATTAATTTAAAAGCTTAAATTAAATGAAGCTTTTTAGAATATTATTTATTAAAATTAACCTTATTTTAGCATTTTCACCACAAACTCTTATAGATACATATGCATTAATAAAATCGTAAAGTATTTATATTCACAATGGTAGTATTTGTTGTGCTACCTGTAAGTTATGAGCATTGTTTTGCTACCTGATTTTTAAATAAATCAATATTACAGTACAGTTATTATATTAGAATAACAAGAATCGTCAGGATATACTGAGAATTATTTAAATTTAAAAGGGTAAATATTGGCAACAGACAAACAATAAATAAATAAGAATTAATGAATGAAGATTATAATTTATTTATATAACCTGGACATGTTTTTGTGAGATTCACTCAGACACTGATATTTACAATATGAGCAAATCCTATATTAAATGTTTGTAGTGTGTGTGTGTGTGTGTGTGTGTGTGTGTGTGTGTGTGTGTGTGTGAGTGTGTACCTCTCAGTTATAATGCTGGGATTTACTGTAACAAGATCAGTCTTAGATCCCACATCTTCACTGTACATATCTGAGATGGGAGGAATATTACATCTGAAAGAGAGATTTGACATGTTGTTTAGCAGATGCCTCTATATTTCTCCATGATGTCTAAACAAACTAACAAACAACAGTATTCTACCGGAAGACAAAGTCAGCTGCGTCGATCTCTCGTCCACACTTGCTGTTTTTAATGATGCCGCCGTTCCCGATGACGGCGCATTTCTTAAACTGGGATTTGGAATAGGGCATGTCCTGCAGTCAGAGCACAGAATACATTCAGAAACGGGACAGGAGCAACCCAAATGGGATTACAGGGATGATGGCTTGGAGATGGTTGCTTGGCAACTGTTCCAGGCATAGAGTTTGTAGGGTGTGATCACTGCAGAGGTTGCTAGATAAAGGCTGTCTTTACTTAAGGATAAGGATGCTTGATTGGTAATGTTCGTTAGGGTGTGTCTGCGTCATGTGTGTGTGTGTGTGTGTGTGTGTGTGGGCATGTTTATGTGGTTTATGAGGACACAAATTTGTATAATGACATGGGTATGACATAGGTATTACAAGGAGAAGGTGATTTATGAGGACATTTTCAGTGTCCCCATAATTTAAAAAGCGCTTATAAATCATACAGAGTGAGTTCCTGTGAGGGCTAAGGTTTAGGTGTAGGGTAGGTTGTAGGGCAATAGAACATACAGTTTGTACAGTATAAAACCATTACGCCTATGGAGAGTCCCAAACCATAAAACCAACATGTGTGTGTGTGTGTCTGTGTGTGTGCGTGCGTGCGTGTGTGTGTGTGTGTGTGTGTGTGCGCGTGTGGACAGATCTCAGCTTATGCAGATGTCAATTCACCCATTTTGATTTAGATTCTATTTCACTAAAATCAAATGGTCAAACCATTGATGGAGTTTACTCAGGATTCTATTGGAATTAATGCATTTTATGTAGTTTTATAACTTGGTAACACTTATAATATAGCATTTATACATATTTTGGCCTAAAGAATAATATAATGTTATATTATATACCATTGGAAGGAATACATTTACTATATAATAGACATTTATATATATAAATACAATTAGAAAAAATAATTATAAATCATACAGATATGTTTTTTTATTAAATTATTTAGAAATCACTTTATTATATAAGAAATCTAATTTATATTATATTTTGGAAATAATATAATACAATTTGGCATAAAATAAGAATAATATATCAAATCAAAAGAAATATATTATAACTAATTATTATAATATTTCTACAGGTCTAGAATATTATGAATTCTGGTCTAGATAGAATATTATGTCATTTTTAATTAGAATTTATAAATAAACTACTTTTATTACATTGGAAATAATGTATTTCTACTAAAAAAGGAAATATAATATAATACAATTTAATATGTAAAATAAATAATATAATTTGGCATCAAATCAAAAGAATAAATGAGAATATTATGAGAATCAAATGTATTAACTAATATTTCTATAGGTCTAGAATATTATGAATTCTGGTCTAGATAGAATAATATGGCATTTTTCATTTGAATTTATACAGAAATCTGCTTTTATTACATTGGAATAATATATTTCTACTTACAAAGGTAATATAATACAACACAATTTAATATATAATATAAATATTATAATTTGGCCACAAACCTAAAGATTATTCATTATAATATAATATAATTTGGCATCAAACCTAAAGATTATTCATTATAATATAATATAATTTGGCATCAAACCTAAAGATTATTCATTATAATATAATATAATTTGGCATCAAACCTAAAGATTATTCATTATAATATAATATAATTTGGCATCAAACCTAAAGATTATTCATTATAATATAATATAATTTGGCATCAAACCTAAAGATTATTCATTATAATATAATATAATTTGGCATCAAACCTAAAGATTATTCATTATAATATAATATAATTTGGCATCAAACCTAAAGATTATTCATTATAATATAATATAATTTGGCATCAAACCTAAAGATTATTCATTATAATATAATATAATTTGGCATCAAACCTAAAGATTATTCATTATAATATAATATAATTTGGCATCAAACCTAAAGATTATTCATTATAATATAATATAATTTGGCATCAAACCTAAAGAATCAAATAGGAATTTTATGTAAATAAAATGTTAACTAACATTTCTAAAGGTCTAGATTATTTGTATTCAGAAATGTGCTTCTATTACACTGGAATAATGTACTGCTACTAAACGACTGTGTTCTAAATGATGCTGAGATTCTATTAGGGATCATCTACACAGTTTCTTCTGCTCTTTAAGCATGATTTCACACTCACATCAGGGAACATTTTAAAGATCTCCGGGCTGATGTGCAAGATTCCACTCGTATCCACCTCATACCGCAGTTTGGTGCCCGAGGGAGTGTTTCTCTTCGTGGTGAACAGGAAGGAGGGGGCATTGCAGCAACGGGACAGAGACATTCTATTGGACAGGGGGAGAGATGACATCATCGCTTCATTACCACAAAACAATCCTATTGGAGATGACATCATTCCTTTGTTTCAACGAAGAAATCCCATTTAGGGTGAATCCCAATTCTCTGTCTTACCCCTTCCCCTTAGTTTTGCGCGATTTCACGTGAGAGTAAGGGCTGTCCCAAATCTCGTATTGATCGAGGGGTAGGGGTAGATACCCCTTAAAACCAAGCATTTTGGCGAGCTTACTTGAAACCAAGGGGTGCCCAGAACACACTGATCCAGATCATCCAGAGAGTATTTTCAGCTTAAATAATTGATTTAAAATTACAACAGTCTTGTTTTGTGCTCTACACAGTTCTGTACATATATATATTTGCAACCATGTTCTTAAATTGAAACGTTTTTAAAAATCGCTATTTTTCCACACTAACATTACATTGCTGGTTTGCACAACAGTCCCGCATTTCTCTTGACTAGAGAAAACATCACTAAAACCCACACAATCGGCAAACACATGCTTGCAGACGGAGAGTTTGTGATCAACACTTGTCTCCTCTGGTGACGTAGCAGCAGCTAGCGACGATGTATGATGACGTAACAGTAACCAAGTGGCGTCTCATTTCATAGAGGTATGTTTTCACCCCTAGCGCTTACCACTCGGTTTCGAGGGACAAGGGCTAGGGGTAAGACGAAGGGGAAGGGGTAAGACAATGAAATGGGATTCACCCTAAGACTGTGCTGAAGTTGGGAGATAAAACAGGAGAATCTCCATGTACTCACTTGAAGTTATCTGTCGCCTCCTTGTTTTGCTCCCACTTACACACCTGCAGGTTCCTCCATCGCTCAAACAGCTCTGATGTCTTCACCCTAAAACACACACACACACATAAAGACAATTAAACAGCAGCAGTCACAGCTACACGTAGCTTTCCTTATTAAACGCCACTATAGGAAGAAAATGGAAATGAGAGGGTGCTCTTGCTCGGATATTGTATTTCTTTAAATAGATGTTCTTTTCACAGGGTTTGTCCTTCGAGACGAGACATTCATCAGGAAATCTGACTCCCGCTGGAACGCTCGCTCTGTACGGACACGACAGACATCCAAGAGAGAAACTTACATGGTCAGTACTTTCACATCTGTGATTTCTTGCCGTAGCTCCTTGCAGGAAGTGGAGTTGAACTCTAAAGAGCCGTCGGAGCGTTCCAGATACCTGCCAGAACACAGAGTCAGACACGTGTCCTCTGAACACATGCGCACACACTGCAAGATGAGCTTCCAGCATGGACAACCTAACTGAAGATCCAGAACGCTCTCATCTCTGCAGACTGGTCAAACAATCCTGAAGAAACAGCAGTGGATTTCTGTCACAACTTGGAACCAATGCTAATAGAATCAAACATGAATCCGTTAAGACTTGATTAAAGGGGTCATATGACGTTGCTAAAAATTACATTATTTTGTGTATTTGGTGTAATGCAATGTGTTTATGCGGTTTAAGGTTAAAAAAAAACATGCCCCGCCTCTTCTGAATCCCATCGATTTTTACAAAGTTCGGCCCTGTCCCAAATGGAACACTTCATGTGCACTTGCGGTCTTACGGACTTACAATGGCCGCGTGTGCGTGTCGGTTAAGTCCATGAGGGCAGAGGTCACCAAGTTCGGTCCTGGAGGGCCGGTGTCCTGCAGAGTTTAGCTCCAACCCTAATCAAACACACCTGAAGCAGCTAATCAAGGTCTTACTAGGTATACTTCAAACTTCCAGGCAGGTGTGTTGAGGGAAGTTGGAGCTGAACTCTGCAGGACACCGGCCCTCCAGGACCAAGTTTGATGACCCCTGCCGTAGGGTGTCCCATTCCTCCTTATAGCCTACAGCAGGGTGATCGCGAGCACCCCTTTGTGGCCGTTATGTGCCCTCGATATGCACTTCTGCCGAACCCGCACTGGGGTGAGCTCGCAGCAGACTTCTACCCGACAGTCAAAGCGGCATAACATCACGAAAGTGCGGACTCAGAGGAAGACCGTGAGGGTTTAGGGTGCCATTTGGGACAGGGCCGTCGTTCTGAGAAGCAAGTCATGCTCTGATTGGCCAGATATCCAGTGCATTGTGATGGGCCAAAACTCAAGCGTGAGACAGAAATGTTATGCCTCACCATATTGTGATGCTCGGTGTGATGACACAAAACAATAAAACCCATTATAAACTAAGCATTTGTTCCATCCAGTGGGACATAATTACTGATTATAATGACTTATACTGTATTTTTACATTACTATGTAAACATTAAAAAACATTGTTTTGTCGGAGAAACGACAAACAACAAGCACTATCAGCTCAAAACTCACGTTTGAATCGTCAGTGGCAAATTCTTTAAATAAGAAAACATACTTACAGGCTGTGAGTCAGAAGCGTCAGACTGTCCTTGCAAAGTTGGAATTGCCCCACTTTATAGAAACAGCCTTTGTGCAAGCCAGCATTGTACGCTACTCTTCCAGGTTCAGGAGATAGTCCTCCGTAAAATGTGCTGCACACACTCTAATATTTGGGTTGAACTGTTCTGGAACAGTGTTGTAAATACGACTTAACCACTGATAGTTGAGTCTTCTTTTGGAAGCCCAAACAAGCTTTGCTTTCACAACGAAACACAGCGTCTCCGGCGCCGGCGGCAGCAACAACACTACAGCCAGAATAAAAGTTCCTCCTTCTTCTCTTTGTGTATACATTTGGGCGGTGTTTTGCAAATTTCCCCACATCATGACGTAGACGTATGGGGGTGTGTTTAAATGAGCCGTTTTAGGGGGTGTGGTCAGGTCTTAACTTTTATAAAGAATATCTCTTTGGTTTTGAGACTTTAGTCTTCAGGGATCTTAACTATTCACAAACAGCGTGTAACACTCCAAAGAGAAAGAAAAACTTGAAATCGCATTAAGATATTTTCTTTAGTCGGCCATTGCGTTACGGACGTCCCGAGTTCAAATACCCCCCCCTATAATTTTTAAATTATATTTATTATAATACTTAATTAAAATACTTACATTTGTAACTCCAGAAGTACAAATTTCTGATTACAGATTTTAAGAAATATTTGTATTTAATTATATTTTTAACTATATATATATTCTTTACTAATAGCAGTTTCTACTTAAATTCATCATATATATATATATATAGTATTTTGTGGCCCCTTTGAAACAGTGCCACCAGATTAAGAATTACTGGGTTGAAGCATAAACATAACAATGTGTAGTAGTGCACTAAAACTCACTTAAAATGCACTGGAAACCTATTTGGCATTTCAATCTTTTGCAATATAGACTTTAATGAAGGAACAGTGAAGTACTTTCTCACTGTTCGACTCCCGTGTTACGCTCCTATAGTGCGGTGTGAAACGCGACTCTTGTTTGATCCCATTTGCATCGGTTCTGAATTATAATAGAAATTCCTCTTGAGGATTGTTGACAAGCCGCTCTGAAGACTCGCTCTTTCTCTTACTCAAGACACATTCAGCTTAAAACCTGTTTTTTCTTATGCTCTGAGGAGAAATATAAAAGAAAGAGCAGTTTCACCACAATGAGGAGAGGCAGCAGGGTTTGAATAGATGAAATGTGAATCCTCACCTTGGTTGTGAAACAGAAATACAGAAAATATGCATTAAAAACATGGATTAAATGAATGAACTGTAAAATATGAGCAATTAGACTGCATCAGGAAGTGTTTTTCTCATTATATGTCTCTGTTTGACATTTTCAGTCTTGCCTCGGGCACAGCGTTTATGAAAACATACTCAGTTTCCATTTTAATGGGCTTTAAATGGACTTAAATGGTGGACGGCTTGCTACTGTAAATTAAATCAGAGCCAAAATGGCTGCTTACAGCCTTCGCAGAGCCAAAGGCCTCCCATCTATCCATCTACTGTCATGCTAATGGATGCTATTACGCCAGACTTCAGTGGATTATTTTATGTAAAAGGCTACAAACACTACACCATTTTTTTTTTAAATGTTTTTCTTTGTTATATAATAACATGATTTTAATTATGCTTTTCATCCTATAAAGCTTTGTTTTAGGAAAACATGCCTCACATTCAATATGAATATTTATTAATGTTATTATAATTTGTATTTCTTTAAATGTATTATTATTTTAATATATTGCTATTTCAATAATATTGGACTATAAAATAAAAAACTGATTATGTAATAATAATAATATAAAATATGATATATTTAAAAATAAAAAATACCATACTTCTTAATAATGTAAAATTAAAATAGAAATTCTCATCATATTATTCTTGATTTTTATTATTTAAATATATTATTATTTAAATGCTAATATTATTATTTTATAACATAAATATTATTGTTCTAAATATTAATATTTTATTATGTATGTTATTCTTTTATTGTTATTTTCTCAACTACTATTTATTATTATTTTATTAAAAACAGTATTATTATATTATATTTTTGTTGTTATTTATTATTATTATGTATTATTTGATACCATGTCATATTCTTGATACTATTGCAATAATACTAATGTACTGTAATATAACATACTAAGTATTTAATAATAACAACATAATAATTATAATAATATCATTATAATAAATAATTATTTGTATTCAAATTTCATTTATTTTTATTTATATTTTATTTATATATTTTTATGTTTTTAATTTTTTTATATATTTTCGGTTTTATAATAACAATATTATTATTCAAAATATCTTTATTTGTATTATTTCAATTATTGCAATATTTTATTGTATAATAATAATAATAAATAAAATGCTGGTTAGTGTTTTGGAGCAAAGCCTTTAACTCCACCCGACTTTGAAGGGAAATGTGAGCTAATTAATTAAAATAATGGTTTGTAATGAAGAGCAATGACAGAAAAAGAAAGAAACAAAGAGAAGGAGCATGAAAAACTAGACATTTAGTGATTCCATACATCTCTGACTGAAGTGACGTCATGACATGTGACTGTGCTGTAGCCTGAAGAGGTGCACACTGGGTAATCATGAGCGCTCTATATGTGTGATCAGTCAAACACCCCCGATGACACATTATACACTTCTGTGATCACTTAGATGAAAAGAAAACCGAAAAGACAAAAAAAATATTTCAGGTCAAAGAGAGGCGGTGCAATGTGCAAGCGGGAATCCAGTCACATGACACACACATACTTCACTACACAAACCGTTTGCATGCACACACACACACACACACACTCAAGTGTGCTCATGACACACACAGGTGTGTAGGGGCTTCAGAAATGCATGATGGGACACAGAAACAGAGACCCATGATATTCAGAGGAACACATCCTCAGGGAGCGGGGAAGGGGGTGATGGGTCAAAGGTCGAGTGCGGATGAAGGTTGCAGACAACATGCACAAACGGAGCGGCGGTGCGCGAGCACTGAGCATGAGCAGTCGGACTCTCTCAGACTAGATGGAAAAGACGAAGAGACATCCTCAAGGGTTGGCAAGGAGGTGAACTGGAGATGCCATCAGTGTGGCCTACCTTTTCTTTGCTTTTTTTTTCTTCTGAATATCAGCTAGGCAGGGCGTGATAACTATGGAGCTCTGAGCCTTAGAATCCTGAAAAGTCTGACGGACACATCTGTCAAGATGCATACAAACGGATTAGGTTCAATGACCCTTCAGTTCCTGTCCCAGTACTGAACCCCACAAAACAGCACAAGAGCAGGCTTCCCCAATGTAAAGATCCCATTCGTTTCCTCCACAGACAATAAAAAGCATTTCAATATCAATTATATAGATCACATATTAATATACATGAATACTTACTTATTATTTAATCAATATAACGTTTCGTGTGCATATCATGTGCAATTTAAACTAAATATTATATAAACAATAATATGTTATTATTTATAATATTTTCATCGGGAATAATTTAATAAATATAATTTTTTATGTTTAATAAATACAAATTTTACATATTTAAATGTTGCAATAAACTTCAAGTATACAGTATTTTCCCCCTAAAATCAATTATTATTAAATCATTCCCATTTTAGTATGGTGACTTCGTTCTGTAAAGGATATTATTTTTGGTGTCCAAATAATGTGCAATTAAAATGTAGATTATTTTAATATTATATTATTATTTCTACAACATTTAATCATAATGTAGTAAATATAATGTTTGTATATTTTAATGTTGCAATAAACTATATATAGTATATTCTTATACGTGTCTGCTTACCGTAATCTGATTCAATTATAATTTGCGATGCTTTATGGAATAAGTAGTCCAGTTCCAATCAGGTACAGTGGCTTTGTTCAGAAAAGCATACTAATTTGACTATTTCGACATGCATATAACATGCCATATACAATAAAGCAAACAGCATTAAAATGCAAAATAACCACAATATTGTCCACACGATTGAATGCCGCTTTCTAAGTTAAACATGCAATGCAGCAACATCAGATTTATTGGAAAACTAGCATGCTACGTTTTGAAATGTAAAGAAAAAATGTCCGCCAGTGGGGTTAGAAAATGAACTCAAACGGAGAACAGTATTATATTCTTGCCCCATTAGCACACATTTGTTCTTGTTTTAAGCGTAAACTCACTTAATTGTGATTGATTTTTGACATACATGACATGCAAATGATTTCACTTTTAAAAAAATTGCTAGTATGCAGCGTATATTGTAAAGTATGCAGTAAGCTAGTATTCCATTGTGAACAAAACCACACACCAGGAATCTTTTCTCAAAACGTCTTGTTTCAAATCTAAGTTTCATTTCAAATCGAGTGCTTTTGGAGAAAGCGAATGAGAAAAATACGTCCTGAAGTGATCATTGCTGTGCTTAATTTCTCCTTTGGAAATCTACAAGTGAAGCTCTATCAGTCCTCTGATTGGCTCTGATAAATCTGATTAGCCACCGCTGGGTATTTCTGCTCGTCTGATTGGCTCTGATAAATCTGATTAGCCACAGCTGGGTATTTCTGCTCGTCTGATTGGCTGATGGGATTGGATGTGTCTCCAGTCCAGACATGCAAGCGTCTATGTGGCATTCTCTCTCTCTGTCTCTCTAGAGTGTCGGTGGTGTTGTTGAGAGGTTTCTGTGCTGGTTTGTACCTTTTCCTCCCATTTCTGGCCGGCTTCATCCCTCCATCATCGAGGTAACTAATGAGCCCGCTCCAGTTGCCCACCTCCTCTCCTTTGAGGCGGGAAAACTGTTGCCCACTAGTGAGAAAATGAGGCAGGTCGTTTAAGGTTTCATGTATTCGTTCATGGCAGCAGAAAATGTCAGACACACACAGATTTGGCAGAGTTTTTCATTGGTTTGGCTAAATCAAAGAACGTATAAATTGGTGTATGATGTCAGGAGTGCCACTGATAATCTTCAGTGACAATATGACATGATAAAGAAGAATATACCATCAGATCAACTGCTCTTCACATGTACCGTACAGTAAAGTTTAGATACTTCAAAATATCTCTGTATCATTGCATTAGATGACAAAAATATCAAACCAAGAGGAATCGGCAAACAAATGCTGCACAAGCGTTTCTCACAACATCTTTGTTGTAAATTAGTTAAGTGTGCTTGCCATTACTTTCCTTAAATTAAAGGCCGCTTGATTTGTTATTGTGTTTTATAATGAAATGACATTCATATATTTGGAAGTGTAATAAACCTTTGAAAAAATGTGTGTGTACACCTTAGATCTCTGTACAAATGTCCACATAAATTATGAAAAACAATGATTCATTTTATCTGAAGAGGATTTAGAGAGTGATGATTTACAATAATATTATCATTTGTAAGATTTGTTTTCTTCTGCTGACCAAGACAGTAGCATTTGTGAAATATTATTAAAATAAACAATATCTGGTTTCTGTTTGATTATATTTTAAAATGTAATGTATTAATGATGTAAAGCTGAATGTTCAGCATCATTACTCCAGTCTTCAGTGTCACATGATCTTCAGAAATCATTCAGATTTGCTGATCAAGAAACATTTATGATTATTATCAATGTTGAAAACAGTTGTGCTGCTTCATAATTTTTTTAAGGGTGATTTTTTTCAGGATTTCTTGATCAATAGAAAATAAAAAACAAATCTTTATAACATTATAAATTATTTCACTGTCAATTCTGATCAACTTAAAGCATCCTTGCTGAATAAATGTGTCTTACTGGCCCCAAACTTATGAACACTAGTCGATTAAATATTTTAAACAGAGGACAGATGTTGAATATGGTCTTATTTTGCATATTTCTGGATAGTAATCTTACTGGCGCACATTTTGTTTTCAAAGCTTTATGGATTAAAACACTGGCAAAATATATAATAAAAAAGGATTGCAATAATCCTGATTATTTACATGCGTTTTGGGAGATAAGACATTGATGTTTTAAAACATATTGTAAAATCATAATAAAAAGTGAATATGTAACTAGGATTAAAAAACTTGCATTAGTGTATGTTTTAGCTACAATGAAATGTACTAATTTTACAAAACCGATGTCAGTCAGTTCCAGAATTGTATTGGAAAAAGCATGCAAATTGTTTAAAAGCTTACAGACATAGACCAAACCTCACAAAGCTCTGTCTTTTTTAATCTGCTGTCCTAAACTAGTTCTAGTCTCTGTAGTACATGCACAGCCATTTTCCACATGTCTTTAAAAGCATCAATTTAATGAGAACATTAGCTCTTCGACTTCCAGACCAGGACGAGAAACACAAACTCAGCTGTTAATGGAGAGAGAGAGAGAGAGAGAGAGAGAGAGAGAGAGAGAGAGAGAGGCGAGAGAGAGAGAGAGAGAGGAGGAGAGAGAGGCGAGAGAGAGAGAGAGAGAGAGAGAGAGAGAGGAGAGAGAGAGAGAGAGAGAGAGAGAGAGAGAGAGAGAGAGAGAGAGAGAGAGAGAGAGAGAGAGAGAGAGAGAGACAGAGAGAGAGAGAGAGAGAGAGAGAGAGAGAGAGAGAGAGAGAGAGAGAGAGAGAGAGAGATAGAGAGAGAGAGAGAGAGAGAGAGAGAGAGGCGAGAGAGACAGAGAGAGAGACAGACAGAGAGATCGAGAGAGAGAGAGGTGAGAGAGAGAGAGAGAGAGAGAGAGAGAGAGAGAGAGAGAGATATCGAGAGAGAGAGAGAGAGAGAGAGAGAGAGAGAGAGAGGCATATGAAGGACAGATGTGTTTCTGCAGTCGAGTAGATAATGAAGAGGTCACAGCTCAAGAAGCAGCTGAATGTCAATACTTTTTCTGCATGGTACAGCCACTTAACAAATCAATATCTCCAGGACAAAGAAGAAATATCAGGTCTGGCACAAGACTGCAGAAGCGGATCCCAAATCTAGGAGGAACATGTGATAAAATAATCTAGTTGTATTTGATTCATATGCAGCAATCACCTCTTGTCCTGGCCAGTTCGGAATTATTGAATGATATTAGAAGGCCAATTCCAGCGTAAAGTGTTTTAATATTTCTAAGTTGTAATTTCACCTGGCAGGAGCATTGAAGAGTCTGTTTTATTCAGTTCTGCGGATGCATTATTAATGCACACATCTATCAGTGTCTCACAGCGGCAGCCAGTCTGGCGTGTACCTGAGCTGCTATAAAATGTGATTCTGAGGTGTGAATATCAAAATAACTTCTGACTGTCACATGCACACACACGTATGCTAATAAAGATAAGACGTGTTTGCTAAATATAAACGTTATTGCTCAGATGATGCTCCTTCATAGCACATACGATTTAATTGTGTTCTCAATCATGTTTCATAAGCGTGTTTCTCATAATATGTTTTCAGATGATTAAAAATAGACACAAATGTAAGTAAGTTATTTTTGATATACTGAGGGGTGCTCAGTGTTGGCTGAATATTTGTATATTTTCTCAAAGATTACTTTTACAACAGCCTACATAAAAAGGCAGTTAGTTCATGTCATTATTACACAAAACACACTTCGAATAATCGCTTGGTAAACGCCATTAAAAAGATAGCAAAACCCATGGCCTACAACTTGGAAACAAATGTTTCATATTTGGACAATAATTGATTGGTTATAAAGAAAGACATGTACTGATAGAGAATATATAATATATATAGTGTGTCTGTGGCTCAGTGGTTAGAGCAGCGCAAAGGTTGTGGGTTTGATTCCCAGGGAACACATACTGACAAAATAAAAATGTATAGAATGAATGAGCGTCAAAATAAAAGCGTCTGCTAAATGCATAAATGTAAAATATAAATCAGTGGTTACATGTCATTACAAAACAAAAGAAGCTTTCGAATAATCATAATTTGCACTTCTTCACATGTTGATTCAATAACCGTGGCAGAGTTCATTGGTTTGGATTCAGATTCAAAAGAGTCAAACCAGTACCTCTTGAATCTTTTGAACAATTTATTAAAATATATATACCCTAGCTAGTGAGAGTGCCATGTACTGATTCACTAGAAATAACCAGTTCATAAGAGTCTTCGGTGTATTAAGCAGACTATGAAGATAAACGGTGTGTTGGACTTGAAGCGGCGCTGCACAGATTGATCAGTGTATGTACCGCGAGAGTGAATCGAAAGCATCGGATCCATCTGCTCTCGTATCACTCTCGCGGTACTCTGATGTCATACACTGATCAATCACCTATTATTAGGATTGATCAGTGTATGTACCGCGAGAGTGAATCGAAAGCATCGGATCCATCTGCTCTCGTATCGCTCTCGCGGTACTCTGATGTCATACACTGATCAATCACCTATTATTAGGATGCAAAGTGCCCACGGTTATTTCAATATAAAGACTTGTTTTCTTACCTTTATCTGGTATTTTTATCCCAACAATTTCAGGATCACAATTTGACATTGGTGAATTATTATTAGCTACTTTGTTTTTAGATTCGGGAACTGTGATGCGCTGCCGCTGTAAACAGATGTTTAGCACAATGCGGATGCGTGAGTACTCAAAGTAGGACAGTTACCGCAAAGTATCTAAAGTCTTTAGTTACCGTTTTAGACAAACCCTCCATTTTTCATCTACATTACTTTGTGGTCAATATACGAGAGACGTATTCAGAAAATATTTACAGTAGGCCTAATTGTATAAATACCGTTTGGATCTGAATACGTGGCAAGATTCACTGGATTTTGTGTTTCCCTGCTGAAGAAGTTCTAATGGTTTCCACAAAAATACCATTAAAATCATTAATAACCTGTTAACCATTAAACCATTATCTGCAGTTTGTTTTGGCCCTCCATTAGAATTTAGTGGTTTTAACATGCAACCAATAGGCAACAAATTACCAGTAGAAGCTCACAGGGACCATTACAGTTGCCATTAAAACCAAAACAATTCCCATTATGGCCATTATAACCATTACCAATTCTATGAGGGTTGCTATTGTTTTATTTTTTTCTTCAGTAGGGTTGATTAATGAATTTCTATGCAGTTACTATAAGGTGCTTTGAATATTTAATATAATACAATACCCACATATGGCTTGAAAGTTGACACCCTCTTCAAGTTAATGGGATTTGGGAGCGTTTTATTATTTGCCAAGGTTTGAGATTGTTCAAATCCTTAAGCAGAAATATAGCAACTACCATTTGGTTATTTATCAATAGTAAATAGCATTTGCCTTGGAAAACAAAATATATTTATGGCATAACCTAGATAACTTGGTCTTGGGAGATAAATGTTTCATATTGAGCTGCTTGAGTTCATTAATGGTTTCTTAGAAAATCTAATCTTAGTTTTCCATTCGCTGTTCTGAAACACTAAGGTGACATACGTGAGATAGGGTTTTTTGTCAGAAGAAAATCTGAGACGCAGAAGACTCAAAAGTCTCCATTTGGTCTCCATTTACTCTCATTGGGTTTGAAGGTGCAGTTAAAGCCAAAAGCCCTCACCCACCCCTTCACTTGTTTCTCTCCACTTCAGCAGAACAGATACACGGTACAGAACAGCATTCATGCGATCCGCAGCCGTCGGGCTCTGATGTCATGAATACTGAGTGTGTGTGAGACGCAAGAGGGCGGTACAGGTGGGAGTGTGAGAAAGCTCTAATTCAGCATATGGGCATCTGCTGGGACGCAGGAACCATAATGCACCGGGGGGGCGCTTCTTACGAGAGACGCCATTTTACACAGACAAACACTCACACACGCACACTCAAACACCCTCGCAAGAGCTGTCCTCTCACTCTGCTTACCTCCGTCCCCCAAAAAAACTATAATTATCCGCCTTCCGGGACTGATTCTCCGTATGATGTCATTTGGATGCAAGTGGCCCCAATAAGGGCATGGAATCTGGGTCTTCCGAAACACTACCATGATTTAAATGCATAATTCATTACTAGTGCTTGAATCTAGGCTATGTGCTCAAACAAAAAACCAGAGGCTACATCACAGTCTTCCAGTTTTTCTTTACAGCCTATATGCAATTGCTTAATAAGGTTCTGCAATATATGTCTTTTTGCTGTCACACAGGTTTATGCAAGATGTATGAGCTGTTTAAAGAGCTGAAGGTAGAAAAACAAACCAAGACGAGAAAAATAAAGAAAAACAGACTTAAGCATCTCGCTGCATAGACAGTCATTCAGGGGACTGTGTATGGCATGATTTAATGGAACTCAAGTTTAAAAAACATTTTGGAGCAATATGGGTGCAATATGACTAAGATTTTGCTTTATTTTCCACATATGATATCCTCATAGAACATAGATTTTTCTTTTTCATTATGCACCATTTAATAAAATAATCCACCTTACCTTTTAATATAGTTCTTGCCATAGAGGATTTGCTGCAGTAAGGTGACCAGTCCAAAAGCACATATGAAAATAAAACACAGGGATCTGTTTCCCAACAGATCTCTACTAGCTGTCGGATCTGAGTATCCCATCCTTCAGAAGAGAAAGCCACGCTCGCGTGTACCCTACAGAAGACGCATCGAGTCACACCCGCGCGTGTTTACCGTGTTCACCGATGCGCGCTCAGTCTCCATAGCAGCTGCTTTTCGCCTCAGAATCGCGTTTGAGCAACCTGCCCGTGCGTATGTCAGATATAGCGATGGGACAACTGCCCATTGAGGTCTGTCGTCTATATGTGGACGTGTAGTAAATCCCGCATAACCCGCATCACGCGACGCTCCTGCAGAATGCGCGTCTCAGAAGCGTCGACGCGCTCCACTCCCTCTCATCAGCACCAAGAGGCAGCGATCGAGGGACTGCAGACTATCAAACCGTTCATGAAACCCGTGGAAAATAATGCAGGGTCAATGACTGCAATTACACGAGGACCAATCGGGGCTATGCAGTTAGACATTTGATTAGCTAAACGTCATTATGATAACGTAATGCCATAAACATTAATAGGCTAAATAAAATAACATTACCGGGTAACACTTTTCAATAAGACATTGCATTAACCAATACTATCCATCAATGAGCAAATGCTACAGTAGGATATAACCTAATTTATTAATCTATGTTAATCTATTTATTAATCTTTGTTAACGTTCATTAACTGTTCATTGCTAATATTAACTAATTTCAATTAAATAAAGATAGCTACCTTTCGATTTTAATAATATTAATAAATGTTGTAATGAACTGAAATGAAGAAAAGCTTTAGAAGTATTTTTCATTGTTAGGCCTACTTCATGTTAACTAATATTAAATGATGTGACCTTATTGTAAAGTGTTAAATAATAATAAAAATGACCAAATTTACCATAATTATTATTGTTGCTGTTGTTATTAAGAGGAACTAATACCATTTTCAAATATATATATATATATATATATACACAGGTACATCTAAAATAAAATTGAATTAAATGTCATGAAAAAGGTCAATATTTTTGTCACTCATTTCAGAAAGTGAAACCCATATATTATATATAACGCATAGAGTGAAATATGTCAAGCCTTTATTTCCTGAAATTTTTATGATTATGGTTTACAGATAATGAAACCCCAAAATTCAGTGTCTCAGAAAATTTGAATATTACATAAGATCAATAAAAACAGGATATTTTAAACAGAAATATCAGGCTTCTGAAAGGTATGTTCATTTCTATTCACTCAATACTTGGTTGGGCCTCCTTTTGCATGAATGACTGCATCAATGCGGCGTGGCATGGAGTCGATCAGTCTGTGGCACTGCTCAGGTGTAATGAAGCCCAGGTTGCTCTGATAGCGGTCTTCAGGTCATCTGCATTGTTGGGTCTGGTGTCTCTCATCTAGATTCTCTGGGTTCAGGTCAGGCGAGTTTGCTGGCCAATCAAGCACAGTAACACATGGTCATTGGTACCTTTGGCAGTGTGGGCAGGTGCCAAGTCCTGCTGGAAAATGAAATCAGCATCTCCATAAAGCTTGTCAGCAGAAGGAAGCATGAAGTGCTCTAAAATCTCCTGGTAGATGCTGCATTGACTGTGGACTTCAGAAAACACAGTGGACCAACACCAGCAGATGACATGGCAGCCCAAATCATCACTGACTGTGGAAACTTCACACTGGACTTCAAGCAACATGGATTCTGTGTCTCTCCTCTCTTCCTCCAGACTCTGGGACCTTGATTTACAAATGAAATGCAACATTTACTTTCATCTGAAAAGAGGACTTTGGACCACTGAGCAACAGTCCAGTTCTTCTTCTCCTTAGCCCAGGTAAGATGCTTCTGACGATGTTTCTGTTTCAGAAGTGGTTTGGTAGCTCTTTTCCTGAAGATGTCTGAGCGTGGTGACTCTTGATGCACTGACTCCAGCTTCAGTTCACTCCTTGTGAAGCTCTCAAGTGTTTGTATCGGCTTTGCTTGACAGTATTCTCAAGCTTGCGGTCATCCCTGTTGCTTGTGCACATTTTCCTACACAGCACTCCTTATACAGCCCCCTCTTTCAGTAATGACTCTCTGTGACTTAACCTCTTTGTGGAGGTGTCAATGATCGTCTTCTGGACCTTTGCCAATTCAGCAGTGTCCCCCATTATTGTGGTTTCAAAGAACAAGAGATACCCACAATTTTTTACTTTCATTAGCTGTAAGCTCTAATCATCAAAATTAAAACAAAAAAATGTTTGAAGTGTTTACTTTACATGTAATGAATCTAAAATATATGAAAGTTTCACGTTTTGAAATAAGTTACAAGAAAAAAAAAATCACCATATTCAAATTTGTAAAAGTCCTACTTGGGCATTTCATTTTATTTTATTCATTCATTTTTAAATTCCAAAACTACAAAAAAAACTACAAATTAATTTTAAATGAATGCTTTGATCTTTCACATCAAAACTGGGAATTACATCATATTATATGAGACATAAGGGTCAAAGACTTGAAATGCATGGGAAAGAATGATTTGCCATTCAGTGATATCAAGCTAGTGGCAGCCTAATGAAGGTCATTTCGATTTGTTCTTTTTGTCTCAGGGACGATTTAAGTCCAGACGTTTTTGGCAGCTCTGTAATTTATGTTTATAGTTGCCGGCGGTGGCTGTGAGCCCTTTCCAAGGCCGTTTGGCAAAGACAAATCAATAAAACTTGCTGGCTTTGTTTCCACAGGAATACACACAACACACACACACACAGTTATCAAATATTACTGGATTTTCCGTTTTTATAAAGGCTAGGCCTAGGCTAAAGCTAATTAGCCCACTACACTAAATCCTCCATCTAAACCTAACCTCTACAAATACAATGTTCAGTTAAACTAACATACATTTGATTATGATATGTAAAAACACGTGTATAATGTTTTCACAGTGTAAATATATATACATCTTGTTATCATAGATATCATATACATGCCTTTTCTGTAATTAATTTAAAGTTTCTGTGTCCAGAACAGGTATTTTTAGGTTGAAAATATGTTGTTATCTCTGTTACAATTAAAATAATTGGTGTATGTTCATTCGTCCTCGTTGTGAATGAAGAAGTCCGCAGTGTAACATTAGGGGGACGTATTTAGTTGCTGCACCGGAAGCGCGCCGGTGGTGTTTTAATGGTACGCCAGCGTCTCTTCCGGTCTCTCTCGAATCAGCTCTGAGGAAAGATGGTGAGTTTCGCAGCGCCTTGCCGTCAAAATCCTATAACATCTGATTCATGGCTTGGTTTTAATAACTGTTCCATTAATAATATCACAAGCATATATTTTCAAGGCTCAATATTATCCCTTATGTCTGTGATTCCTCAATGATGAGAGGTTATGGATGATGTTTTTATCGGTTAGCATGTCGCTTAGCCTGCCATACATTTCGAACGAGCTCGAGAAATATACCGCTTAGCTCTAAACAATCCCCAGTGTTCATTTAAATTAATCTTGAATACGTAGTTTCCGAGACTGTTTAAATATATAAATGAAACCGTCAGACCAGCGTTACGAAGCGTGTTGTGTTTCTGAGAGACTTTCATGGCATGAGTTTAAGTTAGCTGGTTAACCTTTCTGCAAACATGCTAGGCTGTGGGTCCGAGTCTATTAAGAGGCCTTTCTAGACAGCGTTTTTGTGCATTATTATCTCAGACAAGTGAGCTTTCCTTCCTAAACCGGCTTGTTTGGAAGTCACAGTCTTTAGTTAACGTTACATTTTAACATTATTGTTTCTAGACATACTTATTGAGCATCATAGTCTAAACTCGCTTATCTAACCTAGCTAGCTGTCTAGTTAGACAGTATATTGAGGATCATCTGTCCTCAATATACATAGAGAGATCTACAGATCATCTGAGTGTAGTCAGCTGTCATCATAATGAGCTGCCTACATAGACATTTTATGGGCATATAGTGTCCAAACCAAGCTGCACGTTATCTAGTTAGTATATGAAAAGGAGCATTTAAGATATAAGCAGTAACGTGAATGATGAATTTGTTGTGTTTCAGACGAAGGGTACGTCATCTTTCGGTAAGCGTCATAATAAGACGCACACTCTGTGCCGCCGCTGTGGATCCAAGGCGTATCACCTGCAGAAGTCCACCTGCGGAAAGTGTGGCTACCCTGCCAAGCGCAAGAGGAAGTGTGAGTGTCTTGATTTGTATATGAACTATCACAGTTCAACGTTTGGTTGTTTTGCATTGATTTTGATTCAAGTAGATAAAGTAATTAGTTCACCCAGAAATGAAAAATGCTGAAAAACCATCAGGCCATTCAAGAGGTAGATGAGTTTGTTTGTTCATGGGAATAGATTTGGAGAAATGTAGCATTACATGACTTGATCACCAATGGATCCTCTGCAGTGAATGGGTGCCGTCAGAATGAGAGTCCAAACAGCTGATAAAAACATCACAATAATCCACACCACTCCAGTCCATCAGTTAACATCTTGAAGACAAAAGCTGTGCTTTTAAGAAACAAATCAATCATTAAGTCTTCAAATCCTCTAACCATAATATTGCTTTCTCCAGTTTAAAGGTTGTCTCTTCTGAATCAGAGAGAGATATGCACAGATCTAGCACTGCTTTATAAGTGAAAACAATCCAAAACATTTTCACTTGAAGTGTTAGTGTGGATTTAAAATTAAAACACCATATTTTTAAGCAACTTTTCATTTCTGGGTGAACTACTCCTTGAGAGAGAACTGCAAAAACACTCGTGTTCTGTCAGGCGTATCAAAGCTTACCAGTGATGCCCAAAAATAAATGTCTGAACAAATGACTGTCCAGTGATAACAGCTTTGAAGTGAACTGAGGTAAGCCGGAGATGTTTATGGACTGCTGGAGGAATGCATTTTATGTTCATGCATTTGAAATGTAATTGTTTTTGTTTGTAGACAACTGGAGCGTTAAGGCCAAGAGGCGCAGCACCACAGGAACTGGCCGCATGAGACACATGAAGGTGGTTTTCCGCAGGTTTCAGGTGAGTGAACGTGCATGATTCTGCTCAGATTTTCATGCTTTTAAAGGTGTTTTATTTTTCATACTTAATCTTTTGGTTTGAACTGTTGTGTTTGCCTGGCATTTATCAGATTCCTGCCTCATGTAGTTTTTCCTTTGCATATTATCTGGTATTAATACAGTGAAAGTTCAAAGTAGGGTTTGGGTTTGATGTCAAAACATTTGACTGACAATGATAGAAATGTTGCTGTTGATCCTGAGATTTGATGTTTGCCTAAAACCTGAGTGGCTGTAGTCTGGTTAAATTAAGCATTTGCTCAGTGGCTTACCAATGATGTCCAAAAATAAATGTCTGAACAAATGACTGTCCAGTGATTATTGATTTTGTTCTGAGGTAAGCCTGACCTGTACGTTTAGATGGGCGTCTTTTAGGATCCGTTTTTGTTCAAACCTGTTGGGTTTTGAAACTAGTTAAGAGGCACTTGATCGATAGATTTGAGACCCATGCAGTCATGGTATAAGCTTGTGAATGATCTTTTGAGCTATCTGTGACGTCCTGTGGTGTTGTGTATTTCAGGAATGGATTCCGTGAGGGAACCGTACCCAAACCCCGTCGGGCAGCAGTGGCTGCGTCCAGCTCCTCGTAAACTCTTTCAATAAAAAGTGGTGTTTGAAATGTCTGTCTGAATGCATCTTTTTGTATCACAAACACTCAGAACTTCTCAAACCATTTGAAAACAAGTTAGCTTTTAATGTCAATACAAACTAAACACTTCAGTGGAAATTATTTTATATAAAGAGTAACATGAAATGAATTGGCCTCTATCAGCTTGCATGGTTTTAAAGAGCTTTGAATCTCTAGACTAGCTGTTCTACAGTATAAAGTCCATATGAAAACCGTTATTTTAAAGAATATTTTGACATTAAAATTATGTCCTCAGCAATAAAATGAGACCCTGTATTTTAAAACTTTATTCAATTCAGGCATAATTAAATACTTTTTTCTTTACAAATACAAGAATGTGTCGCGTCAAAATTGTGAAGTACTCTAAAAGCCTCTTCTGAAGACCTCAGTAACTGCTGAGAATCACGTGCAAAACATAAAATGGCAAAACAGTGAGAAACTCAACGAAACAATACAGTGTCAATCATAGTGATAGCAATAGTAGGGTGATTCTATAAACGTATTTTCAAAAACCGAACAAACCTGTTTGGAGTTGCTGCAGAAGTAAGCTGTGATCGTGAATAATTTTTTGATTGTGTGTGTGTGTGATTTGAAAACGTGATGTGTTGCAGTTAAAACAGCAAGTGAACATTAAGTGCACAAAACCCAGACAGAAATCTAGACTCCGCTCAGCAGAAGTTCTAGAAGGAGAATGGCTGAATTGAGTCTTGTTCTGGAGTTCATCAAGCTCTCTCTATGGAGCTTGGGCTCTAGACCCAGTACTGTTTGATAGTGATGGGGGGTGCGTGAGGTCTGTGCTTCGGGATGTGGTTCTGAGTGACGTAGCTTGGGTCGTAGTAATCCCATTCCAAAACGGACGCCCAGGCAGAGCCCGGGAAACCATCACTGTCCATAGAAAGGATACGCAGAGATACACCTAAATGAACAGTTTGGAGAATTCAAAGAATGAACTCAAAATATGCACAACCAGTCAGAAGTTTTCTATTTGTAGTGGATATGTAGTTAGTGCGTTTAAAGTTACTCAATTCAATAAATGAGATCATAACCTGCACTGGCTCCAAAGTCACTGTCCAGGCCTGAACCCCTAGCCGAGGGGCTTGACGACACCACGAAGCAGGAGTTCTCCGGCTGGATGATGCTGGCGGACTCGCATTCGACATGGATCTTATCCAGAGGAGCGCTCTCCAGCTCCATGGTGCTGCTTCTGCGCATGGAAGTCATCCGCATTGAGAACTGTAGGAAGAGCAGTTAAACGCTTCAATTACTCCAAGAGCAAGCTTGACCTCGCATTTACCTTGGACCCCAAACTACAGAAAGCAATCGTTTTCCTCATCAGATACTAGACTAAAATTAATAAACTACTTTCCTATAATATATAATGATCAAAACAATTCGGTGCTATTACTGATTATGGTCCTTTGGTAATACCATGCTTTTTGGACATTACATAACATGTCAATCAAATTATCATAGTTTACATTACCATATCAAAGAACCATGGTATTAAAACAAAATATATCATAATCAAAACAAATCTATGGCACTTTTGAATATGGTACTATGGTAAGGCCTACCATGTAAGGCATTTGTGTATGTTATAATGCCATGTAAACACCCTACTACATGAAGATGGCAAATTATTAAAGTTTTAAATGAACATTTCAAAGAACCATGGTATTAAATATTTATTTTCCTATAATATAGCCTATCAATAATCAAAACAAATCTGTGCTATTATTGGATATGGTACTATGGTAATACCATGCGTTTTTGGAAAGTATAGTGATTTACAAATACCCACTATATGAGAATGTCAATCAAATAATAGTTTTACATTACCATTTCAAAGAATCATGGTATTAAAACAAAATGTTTCCATAATATATCAATCAAAACTATGATAATTGAACCTTGTTTTTTGTGTATTATAATGCTATGTAAAAACCTACAATAGCAAAATGGCATATGAATAAAGTTTTAAATTAACATTTCTTCGAACCATTGTATTAAAATATGACATCTTCCATTAATATTCAGATTAGTAGACGAGATTATTTAATATTTAATTAAAGCATGTGTTTTAGTGATTTAGTGTTTTTGACCCTACCCCATTGGGTGTCACATGCAGTGCTGGTGAGTTCGGTGGCACCGTGTTGACCCGCTCCGTGTCCGAATCACTGGACTGCAGCAGAACCGGGGCGCTCGTCCTCCAGTTCGGCACACGCAGTGACTCGGACCCGGCGTAAGGCCCCATCCGGGCGTAGAAACCTGGCGCGCTGCCCGGTGGCCCTTCTCTCTGCTGAGGAGGTCAGGGACGAGGTGATGGGAGGCGCCAGCATCGGCTCCGAAACCGAGACCTTGGTCTTTCTGTTTGGAGCGAACAGAGGCTCATCAGAGAAGCGGGTGATTCTCTGGCGGGTGGAAAACGACGAGTGCATGAGCGAGAGCTCCGACCCGCAGCGGTCTCTCTTCCTCTGGGTCAGGCGGAACAGCTTGTATCCCACGAACAGGCAGTTGAGCAGCAGGAGCAGAAGGACGCAGGGAATGAGCACCAGGATCAGCAGGGCCAAACTGGACACCGTGAGGCCCTCAGGTAAGTTTGATGTGGGCACAGCCGATCCCAGCTGCGACATTTCATCACAAATCAGGACAAAACAATGTGATTTTGATGCTTGCTTAATCCCAACTCTGATTATTTATGTTCTTATGTAAAATAATATCAATAAAATGACTAAAACTGACAGCCGAGAGTTGAACCGCAGGTGCGCCCCATTGACATCAATTAAATCCGCCAGAGTGCGTCGAGAGCTTTGGCTTTTCACGGACAGTTTGCAACAACTTTGCGATCTTACCTCAGAGATGAGAATTTCGTTGGTGTATTAAGTCGTCTGTTTTGTTCGTAAGCCCTCAAAAATAACACACTATTGAAGTTAAATATGTAGAAGCACGTAAGAGTCGTGCGACAGTTCGCGCACTTTTTGTTGTTGTTTGTTTATTGAAGAGTTTCAGCTGAGGTGAAATCAATCGCTCGTGTGTGGCTCTGATATCTGACTGGAAACAACTAAATCACCAAGTTCAGAGAATAAGGAAATAATTAATTGGTGACTACATGAAATAAAATGTTATATAAACCAATTTAGGCTACATGTTTTTGCTGCTTCTATCGGAGTTCAATCGCGATGTCGCTAAACGTCACTCGCAGTATTAGCCTATTATTATTTGTATTTATTTATTTATTATTAGAATGAACAAGTATACAAAGTATACAACTAAATCACACAACAACATGAAACTTTGTTGAATTGCCAACTAAGTATACTGAAATGAAATTGCTACAACTGAAATGAAAGCTAAATTAAATCCTTCTCTTTATAGAAAACCTGTTCTCTCCTTCCATTAATATCGAAAACACTCGAACGAGTTGTCTTCAACCAGGTCTCATTGTTTCTTTCACAGAACAACAAACTGGACACTAAACAGTCAGGTTTCAGGAGTGGCCATTCAACTGAGACTGCGCTACTATCGGTCACTGAAGCCCTGCGAATTGCAAAAGCTGATTCCAAATCATCAGTCCTCATTCTGCTGGATCTGTCTGCCACTTTTGACACTGTCAATCATCAGATCCTCCTGTCCACCCTCTCATCACTGGGATTCCACTTCGCTGGTTTGAATCCTATCTCACTGGTTGGTCTTTCAGGGTGGCCTGGGAGGAGGTATCCACAGAACATCAACTGGTCACCGGGGTTCCCCAGGGCTCGGTTCTTGGACCCCTCCTCTTCTCCACATACACTACATCACTGGGTCCCATCATACAGGCACATGGCTTCTCCTACCATTTCTATGCTGATGACACACAGCTCTATCTCTCATTTCGACCAGATGATCCAACGGTAGCTGCACGGATCTCAAGCTGCCAGGCGGACATCTCGGCATGGATGAAAGAACATCACCTACAGCTCAACCTGGTAAAGACTGAGCTTCTTGACTTCCTGGCCACTCCAACTCTAAAGATTCAGTTAGGTTCATCAACAATTACCCCATCAGCTTCGGTCAGAAATCTTGGTGTAATCTTCGATGGCCAGCTGACCTTCAAAGAGCACATTGCGAAGACTGCTCGATCTTGCAGGTTTGCACTACACAACATCAGAAAGATCAGGCCCTTTCTGACAGAGCATGCTGCACAACTTTGTCCAGGCCCTTGTCATTTCTAGACTGGACTACTGCAATGCTCTTCTAGCTGGACTTCCATCAAACACAATCAAACCTCTACAAATGATTCAGAATGCAGCGGCACGACTGGTCTTCAACAAGCCCAAAAGAGACCCTCTCTTTGTCTCCTTGCACTGACTACCAGTTGCAGCTCACATCCAGTTCAAGACACCGATGGTTGTAAATAGAACAACCACAGCCTCAGCACCCGCCTACTTCCACTCACTATTACGAATCTACACCCCCTCCAGAAGTCTGAGATCTGCTAGTGAGCGACGCCTCGTGGTACCATCACAGAGAGGCTCAAAATCACTCTCCAGAACATTCTCGTTCACCGTTCCTGATCTTCCCACCCCATCCGAAACGCTGAATCCCTGTCAATCTTCAAGCAACAACTGAAAACCCATCTCTTTCAACACTACTTGACTTCATCCTAAAAAAAACTTATCTTTCTCTCCTTCTCTTGCTAGCTTGTACTTATGTGAACAATGCCTGAGACTTGGTATTACGAGCACTTCCTCTGTCTGTGTGCCTCTTCAAGATTAATCGCTTTATGTATTCCCCAATTGGATAAAAGCGTCTGCAAAATGACTAAATGTAAATCAAACTATAAAAAAACGAATCAAATTGTCAGTTCTCACCATGCAATTAATTACTATGGCCGAGAGAGGGCAGTATAGTTTAAGATTGTAGCTTTAGTAGTCTTCTTTCAGTTGTTGCTCATGTAAATGCAATCACAAACACTGTGCATCTTATTACTTTAAAGCCATCAAACATATATTTCAAATGCTAACCTAACCTTGATTCCCGTGGGCTTCAGGCCCTTTCGATGGTCCCTTAAGTACTTATAATTGCGTCCATTCATTTTGCGGGCGGCTTTACATGAAGCAGTTTAGAAATGAGTAATGCTTCCACAGGGAATATACCACTTATACTGGAAGCACAAACACACAGTCGCTGTATGTTTTGTGAAATGTAATGAAGGTGTTAGAAAAAGGAAAAATGACAATATTTTCCTTCATATATGTAGCTAATACAAAAAATACAACTGCATAACAGTGGATTTCCCAAGTAAAATAGATGCAGTAGTGAGCAAACATTACACTTCAGATATAGAATTAGCTTTTTTTTTTTTTCTAAGAAATATCTAGGATCACACCCTGCTAAAAACAGCCATTCTGTCCCTGAGTAAGTGTGAGTGCCATTTTAAACTGTGAGTATGATTCATGGGCCACAAACACGGCTATGACTGACACGAGACAATGTTCTTCTCGCTCAGACAGTTCATATATTTGCACATTTCCTGTGAATACCAGTCTGTTGAGCTTGAGAGGATCATTGCCAAATATGTCCTATCAAACAGTACACTCTTAGAGATTTTTTACCATTGGGGCAAAACAGCTTGAGCCAGCACCCTCTCATATAATTTGTCATCTTAGTACCTTAACTACATACAAATTTTCACAGCTTCACAAAAAAGAATACATATTACTACTTTAAGGTACGAATAAACATCTTTTAGGGCTATATTGTACTAATTCTACACATTTTCTGACTGTATTTCAACTGTGGAGGTCAATATATCACTTGTACACAAACTGGAAGATATATTTGAGAAGAGAAATTATATAAATCATGCCTTTTTCTTGACTTTTCATTTCTTTATTTTTCTTTTCTTTACTTTTCAGCTTTTTGCTTCACAAGACGTTAATTGACAGACCAGATTATTGATGTTTTTATCAGCTGTTTGGACTCATTCTGACGGCACCCATTCACTGCAGAGTAGGTGCAAGTGATGTAATGCTACATTTCTCTAAATCTGATTCCATGAATAAACAAACTCATCTACAACTTCAATGGCCCAAGGGTGAGTATATTTTCATAAAATGTTAAATGTTTGGGTGAACTATTCCTTTAAATTCAAAATCATTTGCCTTAATATGGACGTTGTTCTCCCTTTGCTGCTTTGCAGATTTCTGGGAAGGTTTTCTACTGGATGCTGGAACATGGATGCAGGGATTTGCTCTTGTTCAGACACAAACATCACTGAGGTCAGGTATGTTTTGTGAGAGTCTGGCTTACTGTTTCATTGTAGTTTGGCCTGTGCACAAGTCCTTGCATTTCTTTATAGACCACATTTTGTGCACTGGGGCATTTCCATCTTTTTTTGTATATGAAGAACTCTTGGATGTATCCTTAATTAGTTTTTCCCATGGAGCACTTTGTGCTATACGAGTAAAGTTATTATTTTCATCTTCAGAAGCAGTAGGGAATATACACCAGGCTTTGAAACTATTAAATATTTAGAGGCTCAAGCTTACTGAGTTTTAATCAACCACACCCTGGCCTCATATAGCTTGTGTTTATTAGTATTCAAATCCACGGAGCAAAAAATCCATCCTTTCTGGTGTAGAATATGAACATCACAGATGATTATTACATATACTTTATTAATATTTTATCTCTTTGAAAGTAATTTTTGAGGCAGGACATCACACGTTACTATGGTAAATAATGCTAACCAATTTATACCATCCCACTTTCCCAGTTGATTAATCACAGCGCATTAATGAATTAAAAGTTTTCTGAAACTTGTGTTTAAATACCCGATATATAATGCAACGTGTGTGTGTGTGTGTGTGTGTGTGTGTGTGTGTGTGTATATATACCAGTCTGAAAGAAGATAAGCTATGGAAGCAAAATAGCCCAAAAACTCAAAATGGACCGTAATCACTAAACACCTTTTTCCCTCTCGTATGTAATTTCATGCATTTATCATTCATGGATTAAATTCATGCGTTCTTCATCTTATATCTTGAGTGCTCAACACATTAAAGACAAATTCCAGTTATTTCATTAATAAAACTTTATTTCTGCTTACAAAACATGCGTTCATCATACATGCCAGGTCATATCTGAAATTGACATTTTCTCGATATAATCTTTACAAATAATTCATTGGAACATGACACAGGGATCTCTCATAGAGACTAAATCACTGACAGTTCTGTACGTGAGTACAAGTTCGTCATGGTTAAAGAAGTATGCTAACACTTCAGAGTAGCACCATTAGTGCAGATGCGTGTTCAGTGCGTGCGCTGTTCGTGTGTTTCCTCAAACACTTAATCTCTGTACGAATCACACTTAACACAGGTATTACATACCTATATGTAATATGTCTGTGTGAGCATCCCATCTTACACTTGAGTGCGTGTGCCTCACAGAGACAAACAGCTGACGTAAAGCCAGTCACCAAAATGAGCGTGTGTTTTGTTCAGTTAACACTGTCCCAAGCTGTGTTTGATGATTTCTTTGCTGCTCGGGGGAATGCGATCAGGAAAAACGACTTGAAATTCCACCAGCAGGTCTCCACGCTGGGCGGGGTTCTTCGCTCGGGGAAGCCCCTCCCCTATAAGCCGTCTCATTGAGCCGGGCTTGATGACATCACTGCATGGGAGGGGCTTCGTCTGTCCGTCAAGCGTAGGGACGTTAACCGTACACCCACATAGAGCCTGGAGAGAACACAAAGAAAGAAAACCGTTAAACATTGTGCCACAGGATCATCTTTGATTTGTAGAGCTATAAAGGTCTGTATCGATCCTCGGCAGCTCTCTTTGTCTTGAGATACAATCTGTTATATCACAAGCTGCTGTGTTTTGGCAGCATAAGAGCTATAATGCCCCTCCGGCATATGTTATGAGGTCTAATCCACTTGACTATATATGATGCTTTTATATAATGCGAGTATGAACGTGGGCGGAATATAGGCCAGACAGATGGAACATTACAGTTGCGTAACGGCAGAAAAGAGCCGCTAATCGCTCTCATTTCTCAATGATGCTCCAGTCTGCGGGGGACGGGAGGGTAAGCGTGGGAAGAGAAAGATGAAGTGGATGTGGAAAACGAGAGAGGGAGAGAGAGAACGAGGGCGAGAGGTTTGGTGTGGAAAGTAAGAATGGAAATGAGCTGGAAAGAATAAAGAGTTGTTTTTAAGAGCCGATGCCAAATCTGGTGTCTAGAGAACAGGATGGGCGATTTGATGATCCCTTTTGTGAATCGGCCAATCATCTCATTTGAATAAATAGTGCATCAAATAATTAATTCTAGCTTGTTGTCTTATGAATATTTCTGCAATACATTGGCCAATCAATCTTAAAATGGCCATATATGGACTGAATATTTCCTGATATTTCAGCCAGGCCAAATTAATCAATCAATAATTAGCCAGTTTAGGATTATCAGGCACAGTAATCAGTGCCAATCATCTAAAAATGGCCAAATAGGCCAATTAATTGCTCAATAAATGGCCATTTTAAGATTATTGGTATCAAATGTTTGATGTCTGCTTGGCTAGTTAATAGAAGTTTGTCAACTGAATATTATCTATTTCTATTGTTTTCTTAGTATTGTAAATAAGTGTTAATTTCATGGAAATTTGCTGCCTTGCGAATATATTAGCAATTTATCGGCTAATTAGGCACAGTAATCTTACAATGGCCAAATATGGACTGAATATTTCCTGATAGTTCAGCCAGGCCAATTAATGGACCAATAATTGTCCATTTTAAGATTGCTGGTATCAAATGATCAATGAACCCCTGGCTACTAAGAAGAAGTGTTACCTAACAGTGTCACTTCCTAAAATCTGTTCAAAATGATTAACCATTTCTGTTGTTTTTGAGTAAATTTGGTGTAAAATAAATGCTGATTTGAAATCATACTTTACTGTCTTATGTATATATCACTAATATATTTGTCATCCTGCTCTCTAGATATTATAATGGTCTATTCATAGCAAATGCATGAGGGCGTATAGGCAAAATAAGATCCACTGCTGGAGAGGAGCGAATGACAGAATGTGTGTGAGATGATGCTGAGAGCTGAGGAGGTGGTGCGAGATGGGAGGGAGAGTGTGTGAGTGTGTGCGCTGAGGCTGCGGGGGAGAGATGCTAAATTTAGATGCAGCTCTCTGCAGAGGCTTATTGAGTACCGGGCGTCTGCGAGGGAACATTTCGTACCACCATGCACACATACACACATACACACACACGTACACATCTCACCTCTCGGAGCGTGATGGTGGCGGTGTACACAATATGCGAGCCGTCTCGTTTGAAATGGGCGTGCTTCTTCTCCTTGATAACGAAGGCCAGGTCGTTAGGGGCGTGGCCGAGCATCTGATGACCCTCCTTGGGGAAGGTGATCTTGGTGCCCTCCTTCCACCCCTTCTTCACCTCAACGTCGAACACACGCTCTTCTGGTCTCAACGTGTGTTTGTCCGTCTGCCGGAGGCGTGTCAGTTTCACACGCTTCGTCACGCCCACTAAAATGTCCTCCAGTGACACGAGGAACTCGTGAACTTCGTCCACGCTCGATGGCTTGGGCCCGCCCTTGTTTCCGTGTTGCCGGCTGAGGTGGGGCAGGGGGTTTCGCAGGAAGGGGTTAAACAGGTCGTCGTCTGAGTCGTGCTCAAAGTTGAAGAACATGTGCCAGGAGTGGGCGTCGGCTTTTGAGGAACTGTGGGAGGGGTCACTTTTGTTCCCAGCTGGAGCCTCACCCCCTTTGGTCAAACCTTGAAGATAAAAGAGATTTGATTAGTGTGCATGTCTTCAGTTTTATGAAAGCTAAAAGGGTACATTCGCTGGTTAAAGTATGGATAAATAATTGATGATCTGCACTGCGAGTGTGTGAATCAGTTCAGCTGGGGTTGTGAGAACCCACTGAACTCGGTGTTCATTTGAAATTAGCGTTTGTGGGAAACTTGAAATGGTGATTTATCTTGCATTTTTTGACCTGCAGGAGCATGCATATTAAATATGTTTGTGGTTGCACTTTAATCTCACCATGTTGATCATAGGCGCTGCGTTTCTCTGGGTCCATCAGAACATCGTAGGCTTGTGCAATCTGTTTAAATTTGTCCTCTGCGTCTGCGTCTGGGTTCTTGTCTGGGTGGTAACGGAGCGCCAGACGCTTGTACGCCCGTCTGATCTCCTCCTCATTAGAGTCACTTGACACACCGAGCACGGAGTAGAAATCCACACACTCTGGTGAGGACGGGGGGCTAGACACCTCGGGTTCTTCACGCACCTCCTACACATTATACACACAGATGGCAGGAGTTTAGAGTATGATCATTTCTCCCTGGTTCACCTACACAGGGTGATCTCAAATAAAAAGATGAAGTTTCTTGGTTCATGATGCAGGCACCATGGACATAAAGGGAGTCCCCACAATAGTACTATTTTTAGTGACCAATTTTTCATTTAGTCACTTGAATACATATATATATTCCACTCAATGCAAAATGTGTATAATAAAAGTATAAAGTATAAGCATATATCTTTTATAAAACAAATATATTGTATTTTCACTCATAGTACCAAATAAACTAATAGTTTCTATATTCTCCACTCTGTAAAGTTTGTGAATGGGGCATATATATGCACAGTTTTTTTTATATGCCTCCAACTTCTCTTTTATAATAAACACTCTCAAAGTCTTTGGGTGTATATTATATAGTTGAGAATATAAAGGCATGTATTGAAATGTATATATCTCTATATGAGTTCATATTCTGCACTATATAACAAACTCAAAAACTTTTCAGTGTTTATTATATATTGAAGAATATGATGTATGTGTAAAAATCAAATATTCTCCAACATATAAATCTATGCATATTATTGTATACACCTCTATATTCTCCATTTTATAACAGACCTCAAGTATTTGGTAAAATATGAAGAGACATATAACAATTTATGCATCTATATATACCTCTGTATTTCCCTATATAGTATGCATATAAAGATTTATACATTGGAGAAAATAGAGGTGTATATATAGATTTAATAAGCTATATACCTCTATATTGTCCAATATATAATAAACACTCAAAATCTGTGAGTGTATATTATGTAGTGGAGAATATAGATGTGCATACATATAAGCATGTAATTTAAATGTGCATAATCTCACCTCTGAGGTACATCCCTCCTCTCCGTGGATCACTCGCACTTTGCACTTGACATTCTTGTGTTTGACGCCGAACTGAGTCCAAATGAGAACCATGATGCTGATGCTGATGCTTCTGCTGCCGGTGAGTGTGAGCTGAGCGCTTGAGCTGCTGTCTGCTGCATCTCCCGCCGCTCTGCTCGAGCTTTTATACCCGCGCTCTACACACGGCGCCCACGCCGCGTGACCGAGCTTCCCCGAGCACGCCCATTCTCCTCGTACACGAGAGGGAATACCGCGTGCCCACCAATCCACGCTCGATGCCGCTGCGGAATGAGATGAGCATCACGCGGATGTGGCAGCCCACTTCTCCATGTGGAGGAGCGCTTCCGGAATTCACAATGAGTGTCATCCCTCCCTCCATCCATCCATCCTAAATAGGTCTCCCGTTACATGCTGTTCTTTTGGCTTGTCGGACAGATTTTTAGATTGAAAGTTGTGAATGAGAATGGATTTTCGCAAAAGAATGGTAGGACAACTTTGATGAGAGGTTTTGATCCACTTCAAATGTTGACTAGTGTATTTTGTCTATTGACCCCTGGTTCAAAAACCTTGGCCACATGTGGTAAGATATATGCTTGAATGTCAGTTTTATTATTAAATGTCAAATCACGTCTAATGCTTTGAGCAAGCAATAAAGTCTTATTAGGATTTAGCTACACACACACGCACTTCAATGTATCTTTGTGTCAAAGTGCAATTAAAACAGATGAAAAAATCCAGCCAGAACAGCTTCGCCCACACATGCAATTAACGTGTGATTGTCAAGTCTGGTCCCTTGTGTACCAGTAGTTATTTATGCTCGGCACGGTGCCAGTTCAATGTTCCCATCACCACGGGAACAACACGTCTTTGCGCATTCGCAGACTTGTTCTAGACGTTAACTGACCGCTAATGCATTAAAGCGGAGCCTTGGGGGATGTCGCATTACGCAACGTACGTGCAGGTGAATTAGCGCGCATTCCTCGGTACATAAATGGCCATATTTCCTCAGACGTTACGCGCTCAGCCAATCACAGACGGAAGATGCTTCAGGATTCCCGCTGGTACCGGAAAATTGGACAAATTTGGTGTGCATGTCCCTGTCAGAAACGTCAGAGAATCTCTAAGCCAGATTTCATCCATTTTGGAAAAAATAGAGAGAGGGAGCTCAGGAAAAACGAGCCGAGTGGTGTGAATGGCACCTCGAAATCTGTCATTATCGACCGGACGGACATTTCCGTTGTGTCTGGAGAGATGAATGTGAGATCAGGTGTGAGTGTATAGTGTCTCGCCGTGAAAATGTTTGTGAGGAAACCGAGGGAACATTGTGCTTGCGCAGTGTCAAGGACATTCTGGGAACATTGTGCTACTGCGGAGTAAAGCTCAGTAGGGGCTCGTAAGAAGTCGTGATCTCGTGTTTTAATAATAACTCTTGGCTCGTGACCAGCGGATGCCCAACTGTGCCGCGTAATTGTCGCGCCCTCATTGTGCCGAGGTCTGTTATTCGCGCTCATTGTGAGTGACCGTTATTAGCGTCGACTAAAGGGCTCCTAAAGTAGTTCCTGTTTAAATTAGAAACGATCTATCAAACAACGAGATCTGAGTGATTGAGGGATGCCCAGTGAGTTAATCATTTCCTCTGTTTTAACTGATAAAGCGGTCTTCAGCCACCCCCAGAATAAATAAAAAATAATTTAACCTATAGTATATATTTGACAATTTTCTATAGGAGATGCTGTTGCTAGGCGGTTGCTGGGATGTAGGGGTGGTTGTCTATTGTCTCAAATCCCCATCCATCCCCACACTTTTCATGATTTTTTTGGTCTTGTCTATGGTATTTTACCAGTTTTATCATCCTGTAGGTGAAAATGATATACCTGATCACGAAATAGCACATCTCTTTTCAAAAAGACACAAACATTTGAAGTATCATGTTTGTGGTAAAAAAAAAAACATAACCCTAGTATGAACACTTGTAAAGCCCAGTTAGAAATACAAAAACTTATGGTATAAGAAGGTATCATATTTTTGGACACAGCTATGGTAGGATACCTTAGAGTGACGGGTAGGCCTAAATATGATAGGCTATATGTAGCTATCAAAATGATACAGTCACTATAGCCTACTATGATACTGCAGTACATTTTTACCAGTGAAATAGTAAAATAAATCACATACGGATTAGGGAATATATTTACCATCCTTCAGTCTTTTTTACCCTTTCCCCATTTTATCATATGCGTATGTGTTGTAGGATGCGCTGTGTTTTGCAGGGGAGTGATATTCACAGGTGCGGCTCTTCCTACACCACCTTCTCCCGCTGTGCTCACTCTTTCACCCTCAGTCTCTCTCAGTAAAGGTTATGGGGGTGATTCATAATGAGAAGTGGCATTTGACAGCACTTCTCACTTCATCTCTCTCAAGACAGACTCATTTGGTTGTGTAACTATTTTCATAATCGACTGCTTTGAAGTGAAGTGTGGCCAAGTATGATGACCCATACTCAGAATTTGTGCTCTGCGTTTAACCCATCCAAAGTGCACACACACACAGCAGTGAACACACACAGCTGTACATTCACATTCACCCCCACCTACAATCCCTGCTGGACCGAGACTCGAACCTGCGACCTTCGGGGTTACAAGTCCGACTCTCTATCCATTAGCCCACGACTGCCCAGCTTTGTTAATAAATTCAACTAAGATTTGTTAACAGACCAAGTGATTGTCTGAAAAACATTAATATTCAGATGGGAAACAGAGACGTGAGGTAA
This sequence comes from Gymnocypris eckloni scoliostomus, assembly GCA_027564155.1. Classification (NCBI taxonomy): domain Eukaryota; kingdom Metazoa; phylum Chordata; class Actinopteri; order Cypriniformes; family Cyprinidae; genus Gymnocypris; species Gymnocypris eckloni. Next base: position 3,242,855 of record CM050433.1, on the reverse strand, counting down.
GGCAGAGAAGGGAGAACATTGTAAATACAGGTGCATCTCAATAAATTACAATGTTGTGGAAAAGTTCATTTATTTCAGTAATTTAAATCAAATTGTGAAACTTGTGTATTAAATAAATTCAATGCACACAGACTGAAGTAGTTTAAGTCTTTGGTTCTTTTAATTGTGATGATGTTTGGCTCACATTTAACAAAAACCCACCAATTCGAGTTTTGAGTTGAATTACTGAAATAAATTAACTTTTCCACGACATTCTATTTTATAGAGATGCACCTTTAGAGAATAGAACAGAGTGCTCTAATAATAGCTTGCAGCAATAGTCAGTGAATGTTATGGACGTACTGCCATCTGCTGACCATGTTGTGGAAATGTTCTGAACTGTCGTGGTGGAACATTTAAAAGCTTTTCTCCCCTTTAAACACTCTAATAAACAGCTTCCACATACAGGAGGAATGTGAACAGAGGCAAGAACTGCTGAGGTTAGCCTGAGCTAAGAGCAAAAACAGCAGGAGAGACTCTTTACTCTTGCTGTTAACTTACTCTGGCAGTAATGCTGCAGAGCAAACAGCCTCTCGTGTGAACAAACCAACTTACATGCCCATCAAACACGAGCCCTGGCCCGAACCCTGCTGAACTGCCGGCCAAAACAACAGTTTTAAGCGTATTCCTCATGATCCAGAGGGTGACCAGCATATATTTTAGCCAAATTCTAAGGTAGCACATATATTTTTCAAATATACAGTATCAGAATGCATTACTGTTCTAATCAAACATGGCTAAACTAAAGGGAAGTTGAGAGATGTAGACTTGAAATACACCAATAGTTCGTCTATGGTGAATCAAGTCTCATATTCAGATCCTTAATAAGGTTTCATTTCATTTGTAATTAGAAGATAAGCTGGTTAATTTGAACCAGGGCTATTGTTTCTGAGCCACAGAACATACAAATCTTAGTCAGATGGAAGAGGACAGATTGACGTGAAATCTCTTGAATTATTCTTTTATTGATGCCAAACAGGAATGAGACACTCCCAAGATTTGGTGTTCTTATATTTTATCGTAATATGTGTTATCCTTTCTTGTAAATGTTCTCTTTACAATGACTTGATGCAAATCTACCTGCATTCTAGGCAGCCAGTGATAACTGTAACTTCTAACTGACTGATATCAGGAAATACCGTCCATCTCTTATCTAAATGTTATATGATCTGGCTAAATTGCTGAAGTTTTTTGACCAGAGTAAAAAAGTTGATTAAAAAAAATGGCATACACATTGTGTATACACGTATTCTAATTCTACACACACATTGTGTACAAATGTGTTTCACACTTTCAGAGACACACATAGGACTGTGTGTAATGGTGTGCTGGTATAAACATAGCATTATGGGAATTATTTACAGGGGGTCCGTGTCATGTTGTGAACTGAACTCCTGGAAGTCCTCTGGAATGGTGTCTGGAAAAGAGATTTGTGTATATGAAACAGAAATGTTTTGTAACATTATAAATGTTTATGTTTGTGTTCTCACCATTGCAGCGGTACTTCAGGTTTGACCAGATGATGTTCTCTTGAGAGAAGCAGAACACTCCCAGTCTTCCTCCTCTCATTGTGGTATCAATTGTCACACCAGAATCTGCCACCAGCTCTGATCCCTCATAGAAACGAGCCCTAAATATACACACAGAAGTATGTCCTGAATTTCTCAAGCAACAGCTTGCTTGGCTTCAAACTTCAAGTCACCTGAATTTTGATTGGCTCACCTGATGTATCCGACTTGTGGGCGGTGCTGCAGGTACCAACGGTATGAAACCTTGTCCTTCCAGCCAACGTTTCGTGGATCCTTCCACAGGAGACGCACCTGATCATTAGTGTCACCTGTATGCCAGAGAGAGTTCCTCAAATGCTCTCCTGGACCAGTCTTGGACTTCACTGCCTATGAGCATGAGACAAAGATAGTGTTATCTTAATTCCCTGCAAGACTTTCTCTCAAACTTAGGCATAAATCTTGAAATTCATATGATCAACCTTCAGCTGAATGCCAGGTTCAGCTACGGCTCTGAAGGGCGTGGCCTGCCAGTACGTCTGCTCCGTTTGCTTCCACATCACCACATAGAAACTGGAAGAGTCTTGGTAGCCAAAGATGAAGCCGGCATAGTCGTCATCAGTCACCGTATTCACATGGAAGGTTCCCTCAAAATCAACACCGCTGAATGCAGTGTAACCTAGTCATCGGAGAGGGGAATTGCATCATCCATAGAAATAATTTAATATATCATTAACCAAGATAGACAAACATGCATCTTCTCACCAACAGCAAGGCCAGGGTCACTATTCATAGTCTGGACAATCTCCATTCCCTTTGAAGCAAGGCAAAGATTTTGTCAGCATTGCACATCATAGTTTTCTGTTGAGATGTATCAAATGACGTTAGTCTTTTGCTGATCTGTCACCTGGTTAAGAACCACCCAGTTGGGGTCAATCTGAGCATCTCCCTCTGGGTCCAGTACAACCGTCTGATAGGCTCTGAAGTCTGTCAGTGTGATCTCTGCATTTTCTGGACAGTTATCAATCCTGTCGATCACCTTGTCTTGGTCAAAGTCTGATTCGCAAATGTCGCCCACTCCATCATCTGTGGAAAAATGAACAGGTGAGGGATGATTGAAAAAGTATTCCTGTAATGAAATATACGAGACTTTGAGAATAAGGGGATATTTCAGTTTCTTATACAAAGGTATCATATGGCTTTAGAAGACTTTGAAGACAGTCATATGTCAGCTATTTATATGGAGTTTGAAAATGTCTTTTTCATTCTATGGACATTATGCTTTCCGTGTATTGTTCCGATGAAGAAAAACCGGGTGAGCAGATGATCACAGAATAACATACAGTACATACTGTCTATTTAAGGATTAATGGTGCACTCACTGTTGTCATCTATTTGGTCAGGGTTGGGCACCAACCGGCAGTTATCTGGTCCAGGAGGCAGTGTGTCAGGAATACCGTCGTTATCATCATCATCGTCACATTCATCTCCCTGCCCGTCTTTATCTGTGTCCAGCTGGGAGCTGTTAATTACCAGCGGGCAGTTGTCTTTGCTATCTTGGTGACCATCACCATCGCTGAAGGATACAAGAAATGATATCACAGGAGTGCTTGGAGAAATTTCAACATAATTTGTACAGTATTGTCTGATAATTCATCATTTGGTGTAAAACAAAAGAAACAAGGAAGCTGTATCTCAAGTGATGGACCATTTCATACCTATCTTGATTTGTGTCGCAAGAATCTCCGACAAGATCATTGTCGATGTCAGACTGGGAAGAAGAGGAGTGAATGCAAATATATATTATAGTACAAAAGTACAGCATTTGAGGAATATATAGTTGCCTGACAATCGTGTACCTGATTTGGATTTGGGATGTCAGGACAGCTATCACATGCATCGCCCACCCCATCCCCATCACGATCCAGCTGGTCACGGTTTTTGACTCGCTGGCAGTTATCCAGGAAGTTTTTCAACCCTGACAATCAATAAAAGCAGATTCCAAAAATGGGAATTTTTGACAAATCTTCGAAGACAAATCTTTTGTTTGAGCCAAACATTCAAGACTTTAGATTTTACCATCTCCATCCATGTCGTCATCGCATGCATCTCCGAGGCCATCAGAATCTGTGTCTCTCTGGTCTGGGTTATCCACTCGGATACAGTTGTCACATGCATTGCCATGGCTGTCCTTATCACTGTTCAGTTGATTTATATTTGGCGTCAGCCAGCAGTTATCCTAAAATACATGCATTTGTACGAGGAAAAAAGTTTACTTCATCATAACCAGAGATGGAAATGCAAGATTTAAGAGATTTTTAAAGGAATAAGTGTGAGATTCTGCAGTGCATATAAACAACCACGACACAAATGTGTGCATTTACCTGCTCATTCGGTATTCCGTCTCCATCTGCATCTGGGTCACATGTATCGCCTTTCCCGTCGCCATCTGCATCCTCTTGTCCTGAGTTTGGAACGGTAACACAGTTGTCCTAATATTGAGGAAAAATATGAATCAGCTCTCCCAGAGACAGGCAAGTGATGTCAATATCGATTGCATTGTTGCCATAGTTACCTTTCTGCAGGTTGGGTCTCGGCAGCGCAGCTTCTCATCAGGATACCCGTCGATGTCAGTGTCTTTACCGCAGAGATAACCGTTTCCAGCCCATCCAATGCCACACTAGTACACAAACACACCTTCAGCATTTGCCCTTGAGCATAATGCCTTTTTCTATATATGTGTGTGTGCCTCGAAAGGGTACCTGGCATGTGATGGTGCCATCTCTTTCCTCTATGCACTGCGCATTGGGGTCGCAAGGGTTCTGTAGGCGGTTTCGGCAGCTTTTCTCTGGCTTACAACCTCTAATCTGGTCACCTGTAAATCCGGTCTTACATCGGCCACATTGATATGATCCCTAGACAAGAGAACACACATTTTGAGGCACTATTCTTTTGTTTTGCATTTCTGAGTGACACATAATGGCACTTTGCATCACCGAGATGCATTGTGAACAGGTCAGTTCTCACCACAGAATTCACACAGATGGAGTTAGCGGTGCATCCTCCGTTCTCTGGTCCTTTACACTCATCGATATCATCACACACCTAAAGAAAACATAGGAATAAATGGCCTTTCAGTCTTTTAATCATTGGCTGAGCATCAGAGGTAATTTTTGAGCTATCTAAACTTTGCTTTACAACATATGACCTGCATACAGTGGTGCTGGGGATAACGCTGCAGCTTGATGCTTCACTTTGCATAAAGTTTAATGCATTAGGGAACTCTGACACAAATCATGCAAAAGGCTCCCAAGTCACATCAGTGAAGTACCTGCTTGTGCGTTTGTGCATAAGCTACGCCAACACCCTCCAATGGTTTGCCAGTGAATCCAAGAGGACATGCCTCACAGCGGAAACCTGGAGCCATGTTCACACACCTCACGCCAGGGAAGCAGGGATTAAACTGGCACTGCAATAGACACAAACATGCATGGCAATGACATTTATTCAACCCAGAGATTCAATTCTGGCTCATGGTCCTTACTCTCCAGTTAGTTCTCTGTACTGTCCTAACAAAATAAGGAACTGTATGTTTCATCTCGTTTTATTTCAGAAGATCAGCTTGAAAAAATGTTTCAATCCCACGCATTACTCAAACATTTTATTAGCAACATTTGTATCAATCAATCTTCCTCAGGCTATACCAGGAGATCAAGAAAAATCAATTTGTCTTGATATAACCCCTTGAACAGACACGTACCTCATCCACATCGTCACAGCTGTATCCATCTCCAGTGTATCCATCAGGGCATGGACTGCACTCCACCCCCTCAGCTGTTTCTATGCACATGTCATTACGGAAACACACTCCAGGAGTGCACTTGGTTTCACCACCTCCGTTCCGTCCAGCCCTAGAGTTAACCAATCGTATTTAGCATTTATGGTGTGGTTGGAAGCATTCATGATGTGTCTGTAATTGAACACTCATGATTGCACTCCTGCTTCGGTCACTTTGAAGTCGTGACTGGAGTATTTGGATATTTGTGGACACCAAAAACATCTTGTTTAGGTTTCTTATCTGCATCAACAAACTCATGCATATCACGCATGTCTTGCTCATCATAATGTCTTACCACAGGCCTGGCACTCAGAGATGGTGTTTCTGAGGAAAGAAGTTTCCTTCACCTGTAAACATGCGTGCAAACACACACAAATCTTTGTAAATAAGGGATGGTGGAAATTAAGAACATTAAACAAAAGGGCAATTGTCAGGAAGGCTTTACCTGCTGAATAAGAACATCTTTAAGCTCATTAATGACCTTTGTCAGCTCCAGCATCTGATTTGTAAGCTGTTTCGTGTTAAGCCCTTTATAAACAACAAAAACGCTGATCTTATTATTTTAGCAGATAAAACATTTATTCACATTGTCTCTCTTTCTTCATCTCTTCCTTTGGAATCTATTCCTTAAAGCTGTACTCCGTAATTAAGCAGATGTTCTGACTGTCATCTTGGATGGAAAACATTTGGAAAATACATTTATTTATAAACAAACCCCTAGCAACCAATCAGAACACCCTAGCAACACACTGGCAAACACCAATAACCCTCTAGACATTGTGGTGGCAAATTGTGCACATGCACCACTCATGTTTTCTTCAGAAAATGTCAAAATTACCTAAAGTCTGTACGGAGTCACTCTGATGAGTGTGGCAGTCCTGCAGCGATGCTACATTTTCCATTGAATCACCATACGCCAGTTTGAGCTCCTCCAACTCCTCCTGCCAATCAGAACAGAAAGAGCACAATGGGGAGTTTATGTTAGTGTATTAGTGCATGCAACGAAAACCTCCAAATATATCTCTCAGCATGAGTGTACAGCTATTAAATATGTTGTATACATTTGCTTTCCCCTGCATAGTTTTGAGCTCCACTCCCTGGTGATTGTTTAGGCCATTAAACACAGCTGGTAAATCTCTCAGCGTCTCCACCAGCCTGCAGTCCAGGTGGAGCTCCACCCCGGGCACCGGTAACACCCCCTGGTTGTGCGGGAAGCCCCCTGGTTGGCCCACCTTCAACCCCTTCAGATGGAAGAGCAGGCGATGCTTCTCACCATCAGCCAGTTTCAGGTTGTTGAAGGTGACGGTACTCATCCTACCATCTCTGCGCTGGTATCGTAAAGTAGCTACAGAGAGAGAAAAAGACAGATAATGTGAGTTTCTACATTTTTTCAATCCATTACCTGAACATTTCTGTCATGTTTAGAGCTTGAACCTTGTTCTCAGGTCAAAGTGAGTTGCAGATTTTATAGTAAATGACAAAAGCAAATCAAGCCCTTATCAAATATTTAATCATAACTCTTACAGTCACTCAAATCTAAATTCTCTTTATCTGTTTCTGGTGGTAGAGCATTGCGTTAGCAGCGCAAAGGTTGTGGGTTCAATTCCCAGGGAACACATACTGACAAAAAAACATATAACCTGAATGCACTGTAAGTCGCTTTGAATAAAAGCTTCTGCTAAATGCATACATCTAAATGTACTATTTTGATATATACGAGTTTCAGAACTCAAAACTTTCTCATTAGTCCAAGCAGATTATATTAAAGGCAATCTGCCAAAACAACTTAAGGAATGTGCCATTTATAACGTAATAGTGTGGCTATACACCGCCTCCGCAGAAGATCAACGCTGCTTCTACATCACTGCCGGTTTAGCCACGCCCACTGATTTGCACACACAGCTAGTGTGTAGACAAGAGCGGCAAACGCAGGTCTACGCAGAAACCCAAACCAAAAACTGTTTTTGATGAACTTTATTTTTAATTAAGTGCCAGACCGTGTCAGTAAGAACTCGGTCCTTGGTTCACTTCATTCTATTCGCTTACAAACAAGACACAATTCGATGCAGGATTTTCAGAAAGATTGAATCTAAAAGATGATGCTGTGCTGACGATATTAGATCCGATGTCGCATCACACAAGTGTGAGCAACTGTTTTTATTACGTGATCACTAATGCTCTGTCTGTTATTGCAGGTATGTACTAAGTATTTACGCGAGTCCTTCTGTGAAGGAGTAGGCTGTCAAACATAAACAACTATTAGCCAATCACAGCAATGGGCGTTTACTTCTGAGTCTACAATCCGCCGTTCCTTTTCAAACAGAGCGTTCTGATGATACGGGGTTAAAAACAGGACAGAAAATAGCCTATTACTTCAAAATTATAGTTTTTTAGATGTAAAGATCTTGATAACATTATAAATGGTCCTCTGAGAATAGTTCAAAATAAAAAACAAAGGCAGTTCACACCCACTTTAATATCAAAAGTATGGTATAGTCAAAGTTCACCCACCTTTGTTGAGTTTCCCAAGCACAGAAAACTCAAAGTACTTGCTGTTGTCTCGTGGATTATACAGGCTGAATATGGTGTTTCCGGTTCGAGGCTGTAGTCTGAACGTTGTGAGAATGAAGAGTTCTGTTACTCCCTGCTCTGCCAGACCTCCGTGCAGTAGATCCGGTAGACAGTCCGGTGACTTTAAGAGATTATACACTGCAGGGAAAACGTTATATAAGTGTTAGTCAAACACAAAGCATACTGCTCACAAACATCTAGTTGTTTCTCGGGCTAATGCATGCTGGGAGTGATGCCCAGGTTGGTGTAATTTCTGTTAGACTGTAAATACTGTTCCTGTTTATTTAGCCGGTTGCATGTGGCCGAATAAATGTTTAGGGATTTGTAGCGCTTTGAAGTTTGCAAATGGCAAGTATTAGTTGTTTTTTAAAGCATAACACAGCTTGACTGTAACCAAAAGTCTAATGGCATTCAAATGTTTTGGCGAATGGGGTAATAAGTGTGTGTCTGAATGCTGAAATCAAACCGTATCAAGATGCTTGATGAGTGACATACAAGTTTGGTGAGCAACATTAGACAAAATAGAAACATTTCTGTTGTTGTGTTCCAGAATAAACTTGAATTTCAGATTAATATCTTGAGGTTTTTAAACAGAAACTCCTGTATCTGGAACAACTGGTTTTAGTTTGTATAACTGAGATTGACAAGCATCGAACTGGATCTTATCCATTGAACATTTTCACTGGAAAACTTCATGGAAACCAGGTGAACGGACGGCCGTTGCGGTGTCTCTGCCGGATGTCAAATACAGATGTTGGTTGTTATGGCGATGGAAGCATGCCATTGGCTGAACCCACATACATAATGTTGTTTGAAAAAATGTTAATGACTCAAGGATGACGTCTTTCCCAATATTTTAACAGAGAGAGATGGTCTGACTCTCATTTTCATGCCTTAGCAATCAGCACATCAATACAACTATATATTCCCAGAAAAACCAAGGCTTTTGTAGTGCTTCTTGTTTATCTTCCATTTCTTGTGAAGTAAGAGTATAGTTTGCTCATTTCAAAGAGCTGGTTGTTGCTCAAAAGCATAATTTCTGTTCACAGATGGTGTGCTGAAATATTTACATGCTGGCCGTGATTGCCAACATGTGTGATTTGACTTTATGTATTATTTGTCATTTTAATGTTCAAACAGTCACATGTCTTGAAGTAAATATTACATCCACGGTAAAAAGGGGAATGTTTATGGTCTGGTAGGTGGAAGTACTCAGTGTGTGTGTGTTTTCTTTAAGTATTATGTGTCCGCCTTTCAGATTCAATAAAATAATGCAATCACATCCTTGCTGCAAAAGACATTATGATTTCTTTAGCCCAGAATGAACTACCGTTCTCACACACACACACACACACACACACACGCTCTCTCTCTCACACACACTCTCACTTTCTCTCTCTCTCACACACACACACACACACACACACACTCTCACGCTCTCTCTCTCTCTACACACACACACACACACACACACACACACACTCTCGCTCTCACACACACACACACACACACACACACACACACACACTCTCTCTCTCTTTCTCACACACACACACACACACACTCTCTCTCTCTTACACACACACACACACACACACTCTCTCGCCTCTCTTCTCACACACACACACACACACACACACACTCTCTCTCTCTCTCTCACACACACACACACTCTCACGCCTCTCTCTCATACACACAGGCAAAAATCTAAATTGGAGCCTGATGCTTTGTGATAAACACATCCAGATTGTTGGGACGGATAAATTGAGAAATCAAAAAGGAGATGACAAGAAAATGTGGGATAAAGAGAAAGAGAGAAGATGAAAGTTAAGAGGAAAATAAAATAAAACATGTGACGAAACAAAGAAACCAGACGTTACAGAAGAAACCAGACACTTTTAGACTGAGATATACAGCTCAGTGTGAGATTTTACCAGACAAAGTGCAAGAGTGTAAATAAAACTACAGTAAAAAGAACTTAAATACTCGCTAGCAGCTTAACTAGTCATGATTTAAAGAAACATTTCAACCTATTAAGGAAACTTTGTGTACTCACCAGTTGATTCTGCGCTTGCTGAGCTGAAAGTCAAGATTAGAGAAACAGCCACGAGGAGATTCATCGAGCCGGTCATCTTTATCACAACCTTCTGCCTCCCCACAGAAGGAGTGTGTGAGAAAAACTTCTTAGATTCCTTTGTGCCTTTGGGTTTCAGTGTCTTGTATGTGAGAGATTTATAGAGAAAGTCTGTGATTGAGCAGAACTCAGGAGTGAGGGACAGAAGAAAAGAGTGCGGTCCGTGTGCCTTTGGGTTTTAATGATGCGTGTGTGTTGGGTTGAGGTAACAGGCTGTCTATCAACTCACAGCAGCTGTGGTGGGCGGAGCTATGAGGAACGGTGTTCCTGTGGATCAGTGGAAGAGCATTGCGTTAGGTTATGGGTTAAATTCCCAGGGAATACACATACTGATAAAAACATGTGTATAGCCTGAATGCACTGTAAGTTGCTTTGGATAAAAGCGTCTGCTAAATGCTTAAATGTAATGAGTCTAACAGACACCCCCGTGCTGAGGGGGGTGGAGAAAAGAGCGGTGCTGTATAATTGGCGGGCCTGGCTCACTCTTATTGGTACCTTTTATGAGGTTCCACATCCTTCACTCCGTCCTCCTTTTCCCTCCATCCGTTCTTCCTTTCTCAGGTTTTCACATACTTTCCTGTCATTTTGACTGGCAGGTGACGTAAAATACGTCTGCCGGGGTGGATCTTTGGGGAATTGTTTAAAGATAACTGGATGGAGGGTTGCTAATGTTCCATGAAGGTCTGTAATAAAAGAAAATAATTAAAAAGTCAGATACACATGTGAGGCAGGCAAATGGTAACAGCCGTTTAATGATACAGCAGCAACTGGGACCAATTATCTCATCTTTCAACTCAATGGCAACATCTTACAAAGAAACTCAATGTAGCATGGTCTTAGAACATCCCAACATTTCCATAGCACCTCAGAAACTACCTATCAATGCCAGCTCAGCAACCACCTAAACCTATCAGTTAGCAACCACCTAGTTACTACCCACAACCCCCCTTAAGCAACCAACTTAATAGCATGGCATTTTTGCTGAAAATTTAAAACAATTATTTTTGCCCAAAAAAAGCTTTGTTCACATTAATAGCTTGACTATGACGACAGAGAGAAGAAATCTGCATGCTATGGTGGCGGATCTCCAGTCTGTTACTCATGCTAGTATCACTACCAACAGACTTGTCTGATACTGATATAGCTGCACAACCTCATATCACACCACCGACACCTGGCCGATCACACTGACCAATAACAGGACATTGTGGTGAGTGACATAGCAACCTCACCACATCCTAACCAGAGGAGCGAATGCTGCCTGTGTGTGTGTGTGTGTGTGTGTGTGTGTGTGTGTGTGTGTGTGTGTGTGTGTGTGTGTGTGTTAAGACCTAATTACAGTCTTTAGCCATGCTCTGTCATTAAACTTTCCCAGCATTATGAGAATAGCATGGCATTTTTGCTGAAAATTTAAAACAATTATTTTTGCCCAAAAAAAGCTTTGTTCACATTAATAGCTTGACTATGACGACAGAGAGAAGAAATCTGCATGCTATGGTGGCGGATCTCCAGTCTGTTACTCATGCGGTTAGTATCACTAATAACAGACTTGTCTGATACTGATATAGCGCACACATACTCATATCACACCACCGACTGGCCGATCACACTGACCAATAACAGGACATTGTGGTGAGTGACATAATCCCACATTCTAATCAGAGGGCGAATGCTGCCCAGTGTGTGTGTGTGTGTGTGTGTGAAGACCTAAATTACAGTCTTTAGCCGAAGCTGCTCTGTCATTAAAGCTTTCTGAAGCATTATGAGTATGTGACCCAGGTGGGCAAAGTTCTGGAATGTTCTGATTCAAACCGCCTTCCGTTGGTTGCCTGTGTTACAAACAGGATCTGGCCTTAAGTCTTTCTCTGAATGTCTGGTGATGTTGGACCCGTCAGTAGAACAGCAGGAACCAGACAGACACACTCACACTGTGTCCTTTTGTTCTCTCTGTAGGTTGGGATGGCCTGTTAGTTTGTGGTAAGACGAGCCCGCTAATGATCTTACCATGTGTGTGAGCGCTAGGGATCGGTTGCACACGTATCCGCGTCTATGTTTGTGTAAGAACAGCCACAATCATGTGTTTTTGAGTCGAGAATCTCTTTAAACAGATACTGCTGACTCCTGACGGCGTTCGTACCTCTCTCGCACCGCTCGTGTTTAATGTGTTTATTGAGGCTGGTTATGGTGGTGCTTTTAACAGCCTGTGTAACGGGGCTTTAGGAGCATGTAATTGTTCAGACGGGGTAAACTGGGGCAGGAGAATGTTCTCTTGAACTCTGGAGGAGTATAATTTTCCCCGACCTTCCCTCGGGGGGGAAGCACTGTGTTCTTCTCACCTCATCTGGGATGGTGGAGTGTTCTTGTAACCTGCTGTGGGACGATAGATTTACCTCAAGCAGTTTTGATGCTTTTATTCAACTGAAACACGTAAAACCTATGGAGACTCTAAAGGACAAGATGATGGGAGGGGAAATTATTTTGCAATGCTTTTGTGTTCACTTGGAAAACATTTGCTTTCGCTCGCTTTTGTGATGGAAATAATATGGGAGGAAGAACTATATTCCAGTGCTTTTACAAGGAAATGCAATAGGTTTGCAAGGGAACGCAAATGTTTTGTGAACAAAGTTTCTCTACAGTATTTTCCCTTGCATCACATTTTTTTCATTATAGGGCTCTAGAAACGGACCTAAAGTGGTTTGCTGGTCTTATCTGGCCACTAAGCTTTTTTCACACAAGTTTAGTTTGATGGTTTTTAGAGGGGATATGGGTACATGACCAGCTAAACCAGCTTAATACCACTTAAGCATTAATTAAATACATTATCAATAAAGTCTTATCTAAAGTCGCATCACTGTATTTTCAAAACAGCATGTATTTAACATTTATCCCATTGCAATGTCTTGCCCTCAACCGACTTCCATTGTAAGTGCATTCCTGTAAATGTGATTCTTGCTTGTTTTTACAAACTGATAGACAAGCTGAATTTATGTCCTGTGGTTATCAACAGCATGCCAACACACTTCAAACCCAGAACATTCCTCGCACAAAAGGTTGCGAAAATGTTAGTAATGTTCAACAATTTATCAATTTCCGAACCTCATAAATATTATTCTTGTCGTTTTCTCAGAAATGAGGGATAAAAGAACAACAACAGGCTTTGATTATCAGCTTCTGTTGCATGTTACGCTTCAGGCCGGATGGACTCGCGGTGCTTTAGAAGACAAGCAGCTCAAATGTGTGGTCACGTGCTACAAACCTCAAAGACACATCAGCGGAGATAGATGAGAATGTGTGATGGATAACATTCAGGGATGTGTGTTCGCGCGCGCGCGTGTGTGTGTGTGTGTGTGCGTGTGTGGTGAGGCAGGTCACACATGGAAGCTATTACTCAGGTACTTGGCATCCTTACGCACAAACACACAGGGATAATGTGCATGTGTTTGGGAAAAACGCTCAAATTTTAAGGCGAAGGCAAATGTAACCGCGAACAAATATTGATCAAATATTCAACTACCAGGACTTTGAAATCAGGTTTTGCAATAAAACGTAAAACCCTTTTATCTCCATCTACAAGTCTCAGTGTTGAAATCCCAGAAGCTTTGAACAGGTCTCACATCTTGTAACACAAACAGACTGACATTCATTCCACGCTCAGTTCCAACTCAAACCCAAGCTAGACAGTCTGGATCGGTGTTTGTAACACTGGCATCGGGAGAGAATACGTGTAACTCCTAACAATATTTTCTCTGAATTTTACAAAGATGGTCAGCAAAAAATCTGTTTAAATGGAATGAAAAAGAGGGGGGGGGGGAGTTCTGGAGGTCTTCTCTTATAAACAAGACAAGGTGTTATAAGCATGACTTTCTGTCAGACGGTGTCTGGAGCCCAGGTGGACCAGATCTGATGATTTAGAGAGCTTTAGTCAAGAATAAACGGCGCAGGTAAATCACTATCAGATAAATGGAACCAGCCCCAAAACACTGATGTCATTACTGTAATGAGCTAATGGTCACATGATGTCCGTTAGAAAAAAATAATTATCTGTGTGTTTAGGCCAAAAAACAGTTGACTGGATCATCTTGCTTTACCGTGGAAAGGAAATGACCTAATGTGTGTGTGTGTTGTATTATATAGTGTATGTGTGTGTATAGTGACACATAGATAATGGCTTTCACAGAAAGTGAAGAAAAAACACGGTTTCCAGACAGTTGATCCATTCTGGCTGATTCCACCATTTAAAGCTTTCAACTCACCGATAAACAGCAATATATTAAAAATGATGGCCTCAATGAAAACATTTGGAGCATTCTGATGATCTTCTCTCTCTGGAGAGCGCATTTAAAAGAAGCCTATTTTAAGCCCCAAAGGGCATTTCAAGGAGTTGTTTGCATACGAAACTGAAAATGATTTACTCACCCTCACGTCGTCTCAAACCTGATCGACTTTCTGTGGAAGAGTGTTCATGCTGCTCTTTTCCATGCTATTAAAACATATAATGGTGACCAAAAAGAGTGTCAAAGCACCATAAAAGCAGCCTATTAAAATCACAGCCAATAAGTCATTATTCAAGGAAAATGTTGCCCTTTTTGCCGTAGCTCTCCAGTTTTATTTGGAATAACATTTACTGATTAATTGTGCACAATAAAACAAGAAACAACATTCAAATTAAGAAAATAAATCAAGATCAACTTTGTCATATTGACTATGCAACATAAGCTTCTTATGAATTCAGTTTTTTGATTTTAGGCTATAACGAAATAATAAAAATGCTAAAGTTGGGATGTAATGGAAGTAATGTCAAAACTAATTATCGAAAAAGAAACAAAATTCAGACAGAGACTTGTATCATATTAAGAATTCATGATAAAGGCCAAAAAGGTAAACTTTACTTAAGCCTTGTATAAAATTAGTTTTAATACATTAATTATGCTTTGTAATGCATCATATAATGCATTGCACATGGATCTAATGGATAATTGTAACCACAGTACATTATAACACTTATCAATTCAATGTTAGACTATGCATTTTAAATTCGGTTATTATTTATGAGATAAGATATGATGCATTACAACACACATTATGAATAACATAATGCATTATATAACCATTTTAATGCATTATACATAAAGCCTTTAACTAAAGTGTTACCAAAAATGCACAAATGAGTTGTTCGCAATAAGATCAATAACATGCATTTTAGAAAATATTTAGGGTGGATTTGACCATTTCATGCCATCTTTTTTGACAGATCCATGTGCAAAATATCAAAGATAAACTATTTAGAAAATACTGTTGTGGAAAAATACAAGATGATCTATAAAAAGAAAAGAAAAATGGCACCAAGACACAAGTGAAACCAATGTCTGATGGTAAATTACAGGATTACAGATGTGGATGTGACCATTATATTAAGAGGAATGTAAAGGAACAAAAAATATGCAAATAACGCCTAGTCAAATTTGAGTAATAAGTCACTCTAGGTCATATGACAACAGCAATGCAATAAAAGACACAAATGGTAAAGTAAAACTCAAGAATGAACAATTACTTCATAATGTAATGTAATACATAATCCAAACTATAGGCTGTTTACAACACATTAATATGAAATACAACTGATGTGCGGTCACAGGTGTGTGTATATCAGCATATAATGCTGCTCATGCAATCAGAATCAAGAGTCAGTACTTTGATTTATAAATGATATCTTCAATATCTGTCTTTATGTTCCTCCTCGTTAAACCAGAACCCCCTCTTATCCACGTGTGCTGATGTCTAGATTCTCAGACGTGGATTCACTGCTAAACCTCATCTCATGACGCACGCTCATACAGCAGGCCTGGAGCATCCGGTCTGGTTTATAGATGCGCACACACACACGCACACACACTCCAACATCAGACCTTTCGAGTCCTCAAGCCAAGAGTGTGTTTGTCATATTAAAAATTTCTACCACGGGACATAATAATACCAGAGCCTTTACACACGTGTAAATATAGCAGCAGAGAATTGTACACATGGGAGATCAGTAGATGTGTGTGTGTGTGTGTGTGTGTGTGTGTGTGTGAGGTGAGGTGTGTGTGTGATCGTAGTGTGTGTGCGTGTGTGTGATCGTAGTGTGTGTGTGTGTGTGTGTGTGTGTGCGTGCGTGTGTGGCGTGGAGTGTGAGTGTGTGTGCGTGGAGTGTGAGTGAGTGATCGTAGTGTGTGTGTGTGCGTGTGTGCGTGGAGTGTGAGTGTGTGATCGTAGTGTGTGTGTGTGTGTGTGTGCGTGGAGGTGTGAGTGAGTGATCGTGAGTGAGTGTGTGATCATGAGTGAGTGAGGTGTGTGTGCGCATGTGCGTGAGTGTGAGTGAGTGATCGAGTGTGTGTGTGTGTGTGTGTGCGTGAGGTGAGTGATCGAGTGTGTGTGTGAGTGAGTGTGATCGTAAGCTTGTCAGTGAGGTGTGTGTGTGTAGTGTGTGTGTGTGAGTGTGTGATCGTAGTGTGTGTGTGAGTGTGTGATCGTAGTGTGTGTGTGAGTGTGTGATCGTAGTGTGTGTGAGTGAGTGTGATCGTAAGCTTTCAGTAGAGGTGTGTGTGCGTGCGTGTGCGTTGAGTGTGAGTGAGTGATCGTAGTGTGTGTGTGAGTAAGCTTTCAGTAGAGGTGTGTGTACTGTATCCCGCTGGTGTAACATCTCCTCCTGCCCAGTAAAGAAGCACAACATTGTATAAATACACTCTCAAGATAAAAAAGTACCAGATTAGGCTTTTTGACTTGGACATATCACTGGAACCTTTTCATTCAAGGTTCTTTATAAGGTTCCATAGATTATTAAATTGTTCTTTTAAGAACTGAAAGGTTCTTTAGGAACCATAAACGGGGAAACCCCCCTGTTGGAACCTTAGTTTTTAAAAGTGTAAAGAAACCCTTGTCCCATGGATGTTAAAGATCATTCACGGAGCCATAGATGCCAATGAAGAACCTTTACTTAAAAAAGTTCAACACTTAAAAATAGTTCCGGAGGTAAACATGCTTTGGAGGATCTTATTAAATAACATGTTAGTAATAGTATACCCCACTAACTGGTAGGAAACCAGTTCAAATGTGAAAGTTTATATTTATAGAAAGAAATCAATTGCCTGTGGAGGATGACAGTCTGTGTAGGTGGATGGTTGAGCTCCAGAAAATCAATAATGAGGTGGTTTAAGGTGTTACAGATTTTAAAAACAAAAGGCGTTTAAAGAGGCCTAAACTCGTATACAGTAAAATGGCTCTTCAGGACGATATGGTTATAAATAGAACAGTTACTGTGTTTAAAGAACCATCTTTTTTACAGTGTAGGAAACCAGTTACAAATATGAATTTTAAGAAGGATATCAAGTACTGCTGAGCTTCAGAAAATCAATAACAGTAACAAAGGAGGCATGTTTTTAAATCAGTCACTGTGTAAAGAACCTTTAAAAAAAACATTTTACACTCGTGCCAAGATACGAGCTACACATGTGAGGGATTTGTGCTTTGATTTAGCTAATTTAATCATTGGATCCAGCTGTTTGAGTCTGATGAGAGACGCAGAGAGAACAACATGTAATGGTACTTTGTCAACAGATGCTCGAGGGTCTGTGTGTGTTTTCTGATTATGCAAGCGGCTATAGGACGACACAAATACGTTTACAGAGATGATGTAGGTGTGTGCTCTCAGAAATAATGGTTCTTTGTGTGTGGGTGTATGTAGAATAGAGAGAGACAATGCTACTTCCAAATAAGTTTATGAGTGTGTATCTAAAGCAAGGTGGACATACACATTACCAAGGAGATGGGGGCATAGTTCTCATTTGACAGCCATTCAAAAGTAACCATATTTCCATTTAAAGCTATATTTAAACTAACCTTGATCAGCTACAACAGGACTTGTGTAGCAAAAGCTAATTGCCATCTTAATTGTGCTGAAGTGCACTGTTTCCACCTGCTGGTGAAGTCCTAAAACACTGGGAGAGAAGTTTTACATGACCGCCTCTAGTGGCAGAATGTGTGGAACTGCCCTGAAATGACATGGAATTGAACCGAATTGACCTCAACCAAATTTCAAATAGTGGCAGACAATCAAAAACTAGGTTAAGGGGTTTGATAAAATTAATTTCCAAACCATTTACATTTTTTCCAGGCAATGCAATCGGACAAAAAAAAGAAAAAGTCCCAGATTTCAGCTTTTGCAGACCTCAAGATTCTCAAATCACTTAGTGGATCAAATAGACTATGGCTGTCAAACCTCACTATTTGGGAGATTCTCTCAACTTCTCCTGCATTAGACGCTGTCAGCAGATACAGAATCTCTTGCCTCAGAGGACGTGGTCAATCACAAGGGCACAGCAAATCACAATCCCCATCTCAAAGTTTTATATTTTAAATGGTCAGACCAGGATCATTAAACTAAATGAAAACATTTACTGAAGGTAAAAAGGACCCATCCTAACTGGAAAACCCCCTGAAACTCTACCTTACATTTATAAAAATGGCCTCAAAAGACAAATATCGATAGTGTAAATTAGACAAACTGAAAATAGAAAACCATATTAGAAAGTCAAGCTATAACAAAACAAATTTAGAAGGCACTTGATAATGCAGAATAAATGTAGTTACTAGAAAATGCACCAGTTGACAGGCCTTAACTTTCTAATTGCAATACAAAATCTGATTTAGGTACCATTCATAATAAAAAATATAAGATATTTAATTTGCCATATACTTAGAAAATCTAATAGAGATGCACTACTCCGATAAATCAAGATTTACTCAATTTTTAAACGCCATACCAGCATCAAGGCTATTTTCATGGTGATCTCAGCATAAATGATCAAAATAAATGCAGAAACAAAGATGGAGTTGGGAACACTTTATTCTGTTAACAGATTTCTGTACATTGAGGATCAAGTGCCACTTGAATTGTTCTTTAGGGTTTGTATAAATTTAAGCAGAAGCACTACGCAAACATTGACAAAACATTAGCGACACAGGACACGGTCTACTCAAAGGTTGAGAGGAAGTTGAGCACGACCTCCTTGAGTTTTTTGTCAGAGACCTCTGAAATCTTACCCTCTTCCCTGAAACACAAGAGGACAAACATTTAGATGTAAAACTCCGTAACAAATGTTCCACAGAAATGCTCATGAACACTTGCCTGATGGCTGAGAGCAGATCCTTGTGCTGGCTGATGACGTGTTGAAGGAAGGTTCTCTCGAATTTGGTGATCTTGCTAGGCTCCATCTTGTCCAAGTATCCTCTCACACCAGCGTAAATGACGGCCACCTGCTCCTCAATGGCCATGGGAGCTTAAGACAAAACAGCACAGACACATTACAAACCTGTAGTTTACAAGTGAACCTGTACAGTAGTAGTGCACTTACAGTACTGGCCCTGCTTGAGCAGCTCTGTGAGTCGCACGCCTCGGTTCAGCAGCTGCTGTGTGGCAGCATCCAGATCAGAACCGAACTGGGCGAAGGCGGCCACCTCACGGTACTGGGCCAACTCCAGCTTCATGGTACCAGCCACCTGGAGAACAAACATGGTTTTTTTTAGAACCATTTTCACATGGAAATGAGCTCAAAAGCATGAACTGGGAGCCAAAACAAACCTGCTTCATGGCCCTGGTCTGGGCAGCAGAGCCGACACGGGACACAGACAGACCCACATTAATAGCAGGACGGATACCCTTGTAGAACAACTCCGTCTCCAAGAAAATCTGCAGGAAGAGATTGAGAAGATCAGCTTGGGAATCAAATCGTTGATTGTGCAGAAGAGCTGCTTGTGCAGTGGCTCACCTGTCCATCAGTGATGGAGATGACGTTGGTGGGAATGTAAGCGGACACGTCTCCGGCCTGGGTCTCGATAACGGGCAGGGCGGTGAGGGATCCACCACCGAAGTTGTCGTTCATCTTGGCCGCTCTTTCCAGCAGACGGGAGTGCAGGTAGAAGACGTCACCGGGGTAGGCCTCACGACCGGGGGGACGACGCAGCAGCAGGGACATTTGACGGTAGGCAACAGCCTGAAGAGTGCAAAGTTTAACATTATTTACTGCATTCAAACTCTATTTGAATTTAAAAAGTGTCCTAGGATGCACCTCATGATGTTGGGAGAGAGTCTAAAGCATGTGGTGGTGAAAACTTCAAATTTAGATTTTTGGTCACTCCATAAATTCCCATTAGGGCTACATTATTTATTTTTGGGGGAGGGGAACCACACCAGAAAAAGCAGCTTTTTACTAGTTTACACTGTAGCATAACTTAGCCAAAATTGTGTGTACTTTATACAAACGTGCATTTAAGAAATGGATTTTATAGCAAAAAACATGGCTGCTTTAATTTCTTTATTTTCAAACATTAAAGCACTGAACTTATGATTTGAGAAGCGCTTCTGGTGCATGCTAATGCACATTAAAGTGATCCATTGAAGTGATTCTTAAATGCACATTAAAGCGCTCCAAACTCAGCAGATGTAGTTTGCACGAGGCAGCATTTACTGTGAACAAAGCCAGTGCAAACCTCAACTGATAATGAGCTGCTCATATCCAAGAGAAAATTGCTGCACTGTGCAGAAACATACGGGATTAAACTTTTTAAATCCCCATTCAAAATATTAATAACTCCGTCACAATTCAATTTCATTATGATTAATCATACAGCCATAATTCCCATATGGTTCAGCACTAAAATGTGGAAAAATTACCAAGCACAACTTTGAACCAGTGTATTAAAGGGGAGGTCACGAGCAGTTTTGTAGACAAAAAAAAAAGTCCATTGAATAGTCCGTGCATAATGATAAAGCACAGCTCACATAGAAGTCACTTTGTACAAACCAAGCCTCTTTCTATTGGTCAGCGTGGCAAACCCACAGCCAATTTGAGCTAGTGGAGTAAATCTTTCACCCTCACATGAAGTTCCCAATTCAGTGGGTTGCTGGATTTGGCCAGCATTTTGCAAGAACAGCAAAAGTTCACTCAATAGTAGACCGGAGCTTTAGTACCAAGTTCTCACCTGTTTGGAAAGATCGTCGTAGATAATGAGGGCGTGTTTGCCGTTGTCTCTGAAGTACTCGCCCATGGAGCAGCCGGAGTATGGAGCCAGGTACTGCAGAGGAGCGGCGTCAGATGCGGTGGCGGACACCACGATGGTGTACTTCATAGCATCGGTGTCTGTCAGCCTCTTCACCAGCTGGGCCACGGTGGATCTCTTCTGACCGATGGCCACGTAGATGCAGTAGAGCTTCTTTTTCTCGTCAGTGCCCTCGTTGAAGCGCTTCTGGTTGATGATGGTGTCGATGGCAATGGCGGTTTTGCTGGAGGAAACCAATTGAAATGGATGACCAGACACAAGTGAAGCAAGCATTTATATTCATCAGTCACTATCTTACCCAGTCTGACGGTCTCCAATGATCAGCTCTCTCTGGCCACGGCCAATGGGCACCAGACTGTCCACGGCTTTGATGCCGGTCTGCATGGGCTCCCTCACAGAGATGCGGGGGATGATGCCAGGGGCCTTCAGACCCACACGCCTACGCTCCTTAGAGCCCAGAGGTCCCTTTGGAGGAGAAACAAAAGACTGGTCAATTCCAAACAAATAAATCTGATGGATTTGGATCATTGGATAAAGAAATTCAAAAACCGCAAGTATCCAGTTGGTGGTCTGACCTTGCCATCGATGGCGTTTCCCAGAGCGTCCACAACACGGCCGAGCAGCTCCAGTCCGACAGGAACGTCCACGATAGCCCCCGTTCTCTTGACAATATCACCCTCTTTGATCAGTTTATCGTTACCGAACACCACAACACCAACGTTATCAGGCTCCAAGTTCAGAGACATGCCCTGTGTTGAGAAACGAAAGTCTTAAACGTAAAGCCACCAGTTACCCAAAAACAATATGGAGACAGGATTGCATTGAATTAAAACCCAGTTAATATGTAGTAAACGTTAGTACAACTAAGCATCTTGACTTGACTATTTAATTTATATTTTATAAAAAAAAAATAATAAATTCCTACTACACTTATTTCATACCGAAATAAAAACAAAGTTAGATGCTATACCACTTTATTTAAATAGCACTATATTTTATCGTAGTATGTAAAACAACAACTTATTTTAAATATAATCAAGACTTAATTAAAACTCCACAAAAGTAATCAAACATAGTAACTTTCATTAAACTAACTAACATGTTATTCATTAACTTAAGACTTTAAATTAAAACATGGAGTAAAAAAAAAAAGGTAAATTCTTGACTGGTAAACACCAGTTTCTCAAAACATTCATCTCCAACTACAATAATATACAACTAGAGCCAATCAAAGCCAAAGCCCATGTATATCGAGTGCATGAAGCAGAACATCAATCATCTGGACGTCTTGACCCCTTGCTCACGCACCTTCAGACCGGAGGAGAACTCCACCATCTCTTCGGCCTGAACATTCCTCAGCCCGTACACACGAGCGATACCGTCACCGATGGACAGCACACGGCCGGTCTCCTCCAGATCAGCACCAGTTTCAGCTCCAAGAATCTTCTCCTCCAGAATACTGGACACCTCCGCTGTGCCTGAGAAATAATGCTAAGCGTTTTGAGTGTGCATGACTTCATATGCAATAATCCAGGAACTTCAAATAAAAGTCCCAAACCACCCAAAAGGAAAAGCATTTAATAACCTGTCTTCTGCAGCCATGGTCTGGCAGTGTGCAGGTTCTTTGCTCCAACGCATGCAGCAGCAACATTTTTGGAAACCTGCAATTGCAAACATATTGGTTATGGCCCACAATGATAATGTTTGTGATGAAAATACACCATTAAAACCCAAGCTTGTTGCATGCTAGCCCTTGACCTTCATGTGCCATCAACAACCACGTCACTGGAGCTAAACCCATTATTTCCTTCAAATGAGATTTTAAAATCAGACAAACACTGAAAGTGTGGTTGTTTAACTTCTCATTTGTATTCAATCATTGTCTGATAGCCTTTAGTGATCATAATGCGGCACAAGCACCATGTCGTCATACAAACTTCCGCGTGAATGAAGAATAAACCACAGTGCACCAAAAAAAGAGATAGATTATGGACGCACTAGAACATTAATCACTAAATACACCAAGTTTATATAGTAAAGTTAGTGACAGCTGACATGTCATACACCCAAGCAGCACTTCCTGACCTTCAATTGGGAATGTCATTAATTGATCACAACCTTGCTAAACATGCAACTGCACGCTTTTCTCACTCAAATACAAATTCAAAACACGTAGGTTCCGTTCTTAAACTACACATAGCTGAATACGAGAATCAAATTAAGCTAAAAGATACGCAGCATACGCAGGCCCTTCAATAATGCAAGATGGCGCCGCGCACCCTCACGCCATTTACAAGCGCTGACATTCACCGGCTCCGTGCTGTACGTTCGTTAAAACTCCATGAAATGACTTACGAATCCGGCCCGTCTGGGCAGGGAGCGGGCCAGAGCCGCCGCGACGCGAACGGAGAGCATGTTTACGGAGAGTTTGTGTAGTGAAGCTCGAGCTTGTATCCTCCTGCTGCGGCCGGCTGGAGCGCGAGGAGCTGAGTGAAGCAAATGGAGGTCGCGAGCACAGCTCATATAGGAAAGGTCAGCGACTGACCCGGATGTAGTTCGGCGACACGACGGCGATAATTTTGTTCATGTAAATTATAATAATAATAAACATATAAAGTCAAGATTATGTCAATTAAACAGCGTTTGTATTGATTACAATATATATATATATATATATAAATATATGTCCTTTAATTTAAAGCTATAATAAGAATGATATTATTGCTTTACATATGTATGTATATGCATACAAATATAATAATAATAATAATAATACATTTATAAATAATAAAATGGTAATAAAATGGCTATTTACAAAAATATTTCTAAAAGAATGTAATGTTGGTCAGAATTATTTTACTTTCTGAAAAGAAGTAATCTGTCAAAAAGTATATATGTGTGTGTGTGTGTGTGTGTGTGTGTGTGTGTGTGTGTGTGTGTGTGTGTGTGTGTGTGTGTGTGTGTGTGTGTGTGTGTGTGTGGTTCAGGTATACTACGTTATGGGGACAAAATGTCCCCACAACGATGGCAATATCCAAAATCCTTGTCCGTGGGGGACATTTTTGGTCCCCATGAGGAAACCAGCTTATAAATCAGACTAAGTGATGTTTTTGAAAATGTAAAATTGCAGAATGTCTCCTGTGATGGTTAGGTTTAGGGATAGGGGCAGTGTAAGGGATAGAATATACAGTTTGTACAGTATAAAACCATTACGTCTATGGAAAGTCCCCATAAAACATGGAAACCCAACATGTGTGTGTGTGTGTGTGTGTGTGTGTGTGTGTGTGTGTGTGTGTGTGTGTGTGTGTGTGTGTGTGTGTGTGTGTGTGTGTGTGTGCATTTAAAAGACTCTTATCCAAAAGAGGAACAAAAGATAATTTTTATGACTTATTACTTATTTTTAGAAAGTGAAATAATTCTGACCATCATTACATTCTTTTAGAAATATTTTTGTAAATAGCCATTTTATTACCATTTGTATTATTTATATATAATATTATAATATTATTTTATTATTATATTTTATGCATTTATATATTCTATGTCCTTTAATTTAAAGCTATAAAAGGAAAATTTTCTTTATTTTAATTTATTCGTTGTACGAATAATAATTGTATTTATAATTATGTATAAAATAATTATTGATACTTATGCTTTGTGAAATAAAGCCGTTGGCTGAATTATATTCCCACAGTGGTAAAGTTTTTGTGATTCCAGTAAAATGGTTATTTATCCTTTTTCCTTTAAAAATATATCCTTTAAAAACACGCTGAGCTTAAATTATTGTTTAAAAGAGAATATTGTACTGTGAAAATGTGTGTGTGTGTGTGTGTGTGTGTGTGTGTGTGTGTGTGTGTGTGTGTGTGTGTGTGTGTATATATATATATATATATATATGTGTGTGTGTGTGTGTGTGTGTGTGTGTGTGTATATGTATAACAATTATTAAATAATTATTAATTTTCCTCTTGAAATTCCCTTGAAACATTTTGTTCGTTGTAATTGGGCGGTGCTTCTGCATCCCAGAATCTCATTGGTCGATTTTTCAATTGGGCAGCCAATGAATAATGCGCTTTGAGACCCCCGGAAATATCACTCAAGATATTAATATGGAATAGAGAAATGCAATCAAGTATTAAAGAAGAAATGTTCAATTATCTAAAAAACACAGGAAATATGGAAATAAACAATTTATGTATTTTTTTTATATTTGAATATATATTTCCTTCCCTTTATCAAATCTATGTTCACCCCACACTCCAGATCAGCAGGTGGCAGTAACGCAAAACCGCCAAAAAACATCAGAAGAAGAAGAAGACCCCGCCGGAAATAGAAGAACATTCAGTGGCGGGGTTTTTAGTTGCTGAATTCAGAACTTTGTGGAGTAAATGTGATCGAATGTGACACAGTTAGTGAAAACATGTGCGAGAAAAGCAAAATCGTGAGTTAATGTCTTTGTAGAATACATTCGCGTTATATACACTAAGCTAATAAAGTACTGAATACGATGTAAGTCGCTTCAAACGCGTAAATGTTCCGTTGTTTGTGTTTACCTGTACTAAACACACTTACTAGTCTTATTAAACTAGACGTTTAATGCTCGTGTGTCTGGTATTCTACGTCTTATGCATCATGTCCTTATATGGTAGATGTGAATTAAATACCTTGGCACTATCATGTTTTTGAACATGTCGTATTGCAATACCATGTATTCTTAATTGATTGTAAAAAATGGCAGTCATTCAGAATCATATCAACGTATCATGATGTTCTGTAAATGTTCCTGCATGTAGTATCTACAGTGCATCTGCGTATACTGTCTGTGTCACTGCAGGTGAGCCAGTGGCTCAGGAAGGTGTTTGGCCAGCAGCCGGTGCCGGAGTTTGAAGTGAACACACGCACAGTGGAGGTTCTGTACGAGCTGGCGGAGAACAGTGAGATGAGATGCAGAGAGACTGAGCTGCTCATCCAGGACCACAAGCAGAAAACAGAAGAGTACAGCAGCGATGGTGAGACTGACACAGTCACAAACATAGTCTGACCGATGCGTAACGATTCTGTAAGTGTACAGTTTTTTTGTTGTGGTCTTGACAGGAGCTCATCTCCAAGAAGTGCTTCTCCAGGCAGTGGGACTTCAGGCTGGAGGTCTTTCCAAACCCACAGTGGACCTGCTGTCAGTGCTGGAGGAAACCGCCGAAGTGCTTAAACTCAGAGACACTTCACTTGGGAGGTAAAATAATACTTGATAGCAGTTACATCACATGCACGAGATGATTTAGGCATGTTCCTGCATTGTGCTTCTGAAACCTAATCTTGACCCTGAAATCAGATCGGTTCATTTTTAAACTAAGTCTGACATTTGCGTTGTGAGTTTTGAGGTTGATTTCACACTCTTGGCTGTCCAGCTATATGCCTGCGATCAATAAACTGACCAATGACGTGCTGGAGGCAGAGAAAACGGACCGGAGGTTGCAGCGGGAGCTTTCTGCGCTTAGGAAGAAAATGACTGTAACGGTTGTTCTTCGGAAGAAACTTCAGGAGTAAGAAAACACAAAAGATCATTTATGCATTTCACATTGCTGTTATTGTGTTATTAACTGTATACATGTTTAATGAAGGTTTCTTACCTGTCATGATGTTTACTGTCAGTTAGTCTGCTTTCTAAAGTCCTCTTATTAGAAGAAACTGCACAAAGGTATCTAAAACAAGGGTTTTCTGTCTTTTAGATGCCATGAACCCCAAAATATGATTACTTTCATGTGAGGGTCACTCATACTAAAATTTCAAAAGCTCCTATTTTTATTATTATTTTCAAATGTATAGTCTAAAAAAATACTATTATAAACATGTCTGAAATTAGAGTGTCTTTTACTGTATTATTCTAATTGTATGTTTTATAGATTGTGTTTTGTATTTGAGTTTCCTGATCTGTACATCACTCTGGTCAACATTGGGTTGTTTTTAAATGTGCTTTATATATATATATTTAGTTTCTTTATATATTTGTACCTACACACTATAGTGCTGTACTATAGTAAAGTCATGTTTTATGTAATTTCATTTATTTGTTTTAATCACATCTTTCTGTATATTATTCTGATTGTATCTATTGAATTATTTTTCTGTATTTAATCTAATTGATGTAATGAGTTGTTCTTGTACTTGTGTTCCAGTGATCTGATGAAGGTCTCACACATACAGCAGGTGGAAGCAGCTACAGCGGAGGAGAGGCTTCTGAACATGGACTTCATGAAGAAGAAATCCAGAGATCTCTCTTGCAGGAATAAGATTGCACAGGTGTGTCACCATTTTCACCCAGATGTCTAATGATAGTCTTTCACGCAGTCTTATAGAAACACAGTCTGTGTGTTTGTGACAGGAAAAGCTGGATTCACGGCAGGATGGAGGACTCTCTTACCCATCAGGCCATCCTGCAGTTATCAGAAGTAAACCGCTTGACCAGATTACAGATTCATGCAACACCGTAATTACTGAAATGAAATGTAATAATGCCAAAAATGATCAAATGTGAAGCAACTGTGTTGATTTTTCAGGCTAATTACATTAATCAACCTATATATTTCATAAACCCCTTTTGTGCACACTTCCTATTGCAGAGGTTCTCAATTCCAGTCCTCGCGCCCCCCCGCTCTGCATATTTTGCATGTCTCTCTTTGTTAACACACCTGATTCAGATAAACAGCTTGTTAGAAGTGCGCTCCGTGCATGAACTGTGTTCCGATTGACATGCTCCCTACACAGGGTCCATTGCTCCCTACACAGTGTCCATTGCCCTACACAGGGTCCATTGCTCACACAGGGTCCATTGCTCCCTACACAGGGTCCATTGCTCCCTACACAGGGTCCATTGCTCCCTACACAGGGTCCATTGCTCCCTACACAGGGTCCATTGCTCCCTACACAGGGTCCATTGCTCCCTACACTGTGTACATTGCTCCCTACACTGTGTCCATTGCTCCCTACACAGGGTCCATTGCTCCCTACACAGGGTCCATTGCTCCCTACTCCCTAAATCCACGGAAGTTTACTTTATTTCGGAAACATTCATTCATGGATTTGCGCTGAGCAACGTCTTCACGCACGGACGAGTGTGACATCATATACCTCTGTAAATATATACAATTTTAATTCACGTCTTGCACACTTCAATGCACTTTGAATGGAATATATACGTTCGCTTCGAACTGGAATCATGGCGGAATATCGTGTGATGTCCACTTCGCAGGGCACTTACGTTACAATAGAACAAACATCTGAAGCAATAAGAGTAACATACGAAATATGCAGAGCGGGGGGGCACGAGGACTGGAATTGAGAACCGCTGTCCTATTGGAATGAAAGGTTTTGACATTCATGCATGTACAAAAATATGAATTTAAGGAATATGCACTGTAGCAGAACTGCACTTATGAAACCGAATTGCATCCTGTTCTCTAATCTTTTATTCTATACTTAGAAAATCACAGCTCTGAAAGAGGAAACACTACCTTTGAAGAAGAAACTAGAGCCATATACCGACTTGAGCCCTGTAAGTACAACGAATATGAAGATTACAGTATCAGCGCTATATAAATGCATCATTCATTCATATTGTTTGATTGAACGTGGAAACATCTGGTGAGTTTTGCATAGGAAAGCACTGCTTGGTTCTGTTGTTTGATGCATGGGTCGGTTGGGTAATAATTTAAATCATTATTTTGTTATTGAACAATGCACAGTATGAAGGACACATTCAATAAAATAATCACATCCACGTCTGACTAAATAATTGCTAATTGTTTTAAAATTCTATCATTGTTCTACAAACCGTTTTCTCAGTTTATCATCACTATTATATAGGTTACATGTTATTATATATAATTAAGACTAAATTACTTGAAATAATTTTTATTTAGATTGACTTAATGTATTAAAATAACTAATGTTAAAATAAAAATGTTGAATACAAAAATTGTATTTAATAAAAAAATACATAGACATAAATATATTACATAAACACCCAACAGAATTACTAAAACTTTAAGTAAAATGAAAATATCAAAACTGTAATATGTGAATAATACTAAAATAACGCTGGTTTTACGGTTGTTTTCAGAGTCCAGCACTTGCACAGGTGAAAATCGAGGAAGCCAAACGAGAGCTGGTCATTTGATTTATTAATTTACTTTTATTTTGACATTTATTATTATTATTTATCTTTGTTGATATAGTAATTGTTGTGTAATGTTTTCTTTTCCCCAGGCTGCCCTGGATGCCCAGCTGGAGCAGAAAGTGGACTTCATGAACACTCGATAATTTAAAAATATATATTTAGAAAATAAAACTAAAATAAAAACGTGTTAATAGTTGCAATAAACGTGATGTCTAAGCTGTGCTGTGGTTTGTAATAAACGCACTTCCTCTCCGCATCTCACGGTGGCGCCTTCTGTTCTTCCCGACTCCGCCGCAGCGGAAGTGACGTCTACACATTTGTTCCAGCGACGGCTAGTGGGGACATTTTAAATTAGCAAACTGTGCTAAAGCGGCCGCAAAGTCGAGAACACAGCAGTTATTCCATAAAACTTCAGTAAACTCCTAGTTTTTCTCCTGAATATGTTGCTGCGAGCCTGAGATGTTCCACAGAACACACACATGAGGACAGGTTTGAACCAGGTAAGCTGCTGTCGACGGTTATCGAGCGCGCTCTTATTACTGCGCTCTTCCATTTTGAGCTCTACTGCAGTTTTGACCCAAACCTGCTTTCAGTTGAACTAATGCACGCGTTTATACATGCGGGTATATCCACGCGACGTGCACCTGTGCCGTTTACCGTGCAGCTTCCAGACTGAACGCGTTACAGCAGCAGTGTGTCGCAGGATGAGTGTTTGTGCTGCAGTGTCTGGATTAACGCAGTGCAACATTTATTTTCGCATGTTTTATTTACCCTCATTTCTGTAATTATTTAAGAGCCGTATTCCGTTCGTTTCTTTCACGGCTGCATTGATGCACGGAGTTGCGTTGAATCGCAGGCACGCACTATGATTTATAAATTGATTTTGATGAATTATGCATTTATGTTTATTATTGTAAATAAGAGCGTGTAAAGCTCGGGGCTGTTGCATGCTCGCTCGATCGTCATACATGATGATGCACTGAGAGGGTTCCTGCGCGAGGAACTAGTCATGCTATGGAAACTCGTATAAACATTACCATGGTAACCACTATTTTAGCCAAAATACCATAACTTATGCCGTTTTTGTTTCTGTAATAGCTGTCGTAATGAATGTGGGATCTCCTTCAAAACGTGTAAGAAGCTTTCTGAATCTATATTTTAACTTCTCTTATTCAAAGATGACATGCTATCTAAAATCATGCTACAGTTTGTAAACATTATCCTATACAGAAATCTGATCTGTGGCAGTCAGTCTGTGCGTATTTGGCTTATAATAATACATAGTTATATTTAGTTTTTGATGAAATGTCAAGAATGGAGAGTTTTCTGGCCAGTCAAGCACACCAACATCATGGTCATTTAACCAACTTTTGGTGCCTTTTGATTGTGTAGCCTAGTGAACCAAACTGAGAGACCATTCTGAAGGCTCAGGAAACCGTTGCAGGTGTTTTGAGTTAATTAGCTGATTGACATGTCACCATATTCAAATTAGTTGAGAGTGAATTGGTGGGTTTTTGTTAAATGTGAGCCAAAATCATTACAATTAAAAGAACCAAAGACTTAAACTACTTCAGTCTGTGTGCATTTAATTTATTTAATACACGAGTTTCACAATTTGAGTTGAATTACTGAAATTATTTCGACATTCTAATTGATTGAGATGCACCTGTTAGTATATTGCATACATGTTGCTGTTTGTGAGATCCGTCTCTATTCAATTATTTGTATTGCATTGTGACCGAAGCCTCTTCAAACACTCGATCGCAGCAAAAATGTGTTAAATATGGACACAAATTTTGAAACCATTTCAAGGCCAGGCTGTTGTGAAATGCAGCATTGTGCATTGGATAGAGTCTGATAATAATAATACGTTGTATTTATATAGCGCCTTTCCAGAGCTCAAGGACACTTGACAATAATCATCAGAAATGTGGGGAAAACATCAAACAGTAATACAACATAAGACAAAATAAACAGGAATTAACTAAGATAAATAACATTCTGAGAACAAGTGTTTTGAGCTGCGACAGGCTGTTGGTAAAACCGAGTGGTCTTGGTAGAGAGTTCCATAATTTAGGGGCAACAACACTGAATGATCTGCCCCCCGTGGAAGAGAGGCAATACCGAGAGAAGGCGAGAATCAGCCGGACCGATGACATGCAGAAAGGTTGATAAGAGCTTCAGTGGTGCGTGACTGTTCAATGTTCTAGCTGGTTACCCGAAGCCACTGTATCCCAGCGGTGGTCAAAGAATGAGAAACACAACTGAGCATACACACATTAGGCATTTGTCACCAGTAGGGCTGGCTGGGCCATATGGCCAAAAAACATTAATAAAATAAAAAACTCAGAATGTTTGCCCAAATCTCTTTTTTTCTATTATAACATTTTTAACTTGTCAACTTGAAAATGTAACTACAAGTGCAACATGATTCAAGTAACTTTTTTTCTTTATTAACCCTCTAGGTAAACAAAATTATATTATTCCAAATGCACCACACATGAAGTTACATGTATCGTGGCGTCTTTATCGTGATGTGTATCGTATCGTGACTTTGCTGGTGATACAAGTTTTATTGACACACGATTTCTGTTTTCCAGGTCAACTGCCCCTGTTTAACGCCAGTCAACTGCCAATTCAGAGACTCCGCCCCTGGCCACGCCCTCCAGAGATGACTGATGCCCAGAAGGCCAACGAGCTCCTTGAATGCCCCATCGAGGGCGGGGCCACAACAGAGGAGCAGGACATGCCTCTGAGACAAGAGACCACATCCACCAGCTCACCGACGTCTGAGGAGCTAATCATCTCGCAGAGTCCTGACAAACAGCCCGCCCCCAGCCTGCTCTCCATGCCGTGTTTACTAAAGGAGCTTCATAGAGACTCACCCCCCGGGCAGCCGCAGGAAACGGACCCGCCCCCGGCCGCCGCCCAGTCCTGCGCGCAGGAAGACAGCGATTCCTCCGTCTGCCTGCGGTCGCCTTCCTCCTCCGGTCACCTGGGAGACTCTGACACGCTCTCGTCAGCGGAAGAAGTGCCGACGCCTGTCCAAGCGGCCGGAAGGAAGTCGCGGCGTTCGCATTCTGAGAGCGACACGTCCTCCGTGGCCATGGCAGCCAAGAAGAACCGCTGCCAGGAGAAGCAGGTGAACGGGCGCGTGCGCGTCAGAGGCCCGCGCAGCCAGCAGCAGAAGCAGCGCATGAGACAGCTGCGGCAGAAACGCGAGGCGGCGGCGAGACGCAAACCTGATGTGCTCCAGGACAGCAGCACCAGCGACAGCGACATCACAGCCCACTCGTCCTCATCCTCACCGCTAACGGCCTCGTCCGACAACGAGGGAGAGACAAACAACTCTCACGCACCAGGTAACTGTGAACACACACACAGCATTTTGTCTAGGCTACATTGTGTGGACACTCATACATCACAAACAAATCGATTCACTGATGCATCACGGTTTTTTCTCAGATGATTCTAGATTGATTAACAAATATTCATTATTCATTTGTTTATGTAATGACCAATATAACGTAAGTGTCTGACAACCAGTGTAACCAATTTTTTATTGTTTTATTTTTTGTATTTTGACTATAATAACAAAATCATTAGATTTTAGCTGTATATACGTGTGTGTGTGTATGTATATATATATATATTTTTTATTAGCTAAAATCTAATGATTTTGTTATTATAGTCAAAATGCCAATTGTATACAGTATATACACACATACATACAGGTACACCTAAAAAAAAATTGAATATCATGAAAAAGGTAAATATTTCTTTTTCACTCATTTCAGAAAGTGAAACCCATATATTATATAGATTCATTACACATACAATGAAATATTTCAAGCCTTTTATTTCTTGACATTTGTATGATTATGGTTTACAGATAATGAAAACACAAAATCCAGTGTTTCAGAAAATTAGCATATTACATAAGATCAATAAAAAAAGTTTATTTTAAACAGAAATGTCAGGCTTCTGAAAAGTATGTTCATTTCTATTCACTCAATACTTGGTTGGGCCTCCTTTTGCATGAATGACTGCATCAATGCGGCGTGGCATGAAGTCGATCAGTCTGTGGCACTGCTCAGGTGTAATGAAGCACAGGTTGCTCTGATAGCGTTCTTCAGGTCATCTGTATTGTTGGGTCTGGTGTCTCTCATCTAGATTCTCTGGGTTCAGGTCAGGCGAGTTTGCTGGTCAATCAAACACAGTAACACATGGTCATTGAACCAGCTTTTGGTACCTTTGGCAGTGTAGGCAGGTGCCAAGTCCTGCTGGAAAATGAAATCAGCATCTCCATAAAGCTTGTCAGCAGAAGGAAGCATGAAGTGCTCTAAAATCTCCTGGTAGATGCTGCGTTGACTGTGGACTTCAGAAAACACAGTGGACCAACACCAGCAGATGACATGGCAGCCCAAATCATCACTGACTGTGGAAACTTCACACTGGACTTCAAGAACATGGATTCTGTGTCTCTCCTCTCTTCCTCCAGACTCTGGGATCTTGATTTACAAATGAAATGCAAAATTTACTTTAATCTGAGAAGAGGACTTTGGACCACTGAGCAACAGTCCAGTTCTTTTTCTCCTTAGTCCAGGTAAGATGCTTCTGACGATGTTTCTGTTTCAGAAGTGGTTTGGTAGCTCTTTTCCTGAAGATGTCTGAGCGTGGTGACTCTTGATGCACTGACTCCAGATTCAGTTCACTCCTTGTGAAGCTCTCTCAAGTGTTTGAATCAGCTTTGCTTGACAGTATTCTCAAGCTTGCGCTCATCTCTGTTGCTTGTGCACATTTTCCTACCCTATTTCTTTCTTCCAGTCAACTTTGCATTTAATATGCTTTGATACAGCACTCCTTGAACAGCCCCCCCTTTCAGTAATGACCCTCTGTGACTTACCCTCTTTGTGGAAGGTGTTAATGATCGTCTTCTGGACCTTTGCCAAGTCAGCAGTGTTCCCCATTATTGTGCTTTCAAGGGACAAGAGATACCCAGAATGTATACTGTATGGATGGCCATTTATTGAAACTCAAATGTAACTATTCTAATATTTTGAGATACTGATTTCTGAATTCATTAGCTGTAAGCTCATCAAAATTAAAACAAAAAAAACTTTTGAAGTTTACTTTACATGTAATGAATCTAAAATATATGCAAGTTTCACTTTTTGAAATAAGTTACAAGAAAAAATGAACTTTTTCACCATATTCAACTTTTTTTTTTAGATCTACCTGTGTGTGTGTGTGTGTGTGTATATATGTTTATGTATTTTTTCAATATTAGTAAATATGCTATTGATGATGATGATGATAATGTTAATGACAATAAAGCATTACTTATCTGACCAGCTCACTTTTAATTTCTGTTAAGAAAAATTAAGCATCTGCTAAATGATGTTATGTTAATTACAGTAAATAATTGCTTATTATTGTAAAATAAAAAATAAATCTTATATGGTGCCAGTAAAATCACAGCAATAAATGTATTCATTTATTTGTATTATAATTTTTAAATGTATTAATAGTATTTCAATAATTAATCTCACTGAATGACTTACAAAATAATAATACAAATAACTATATGGTGCCAGTATTTGGTACACATTGTTTTTAACTGGTTAAGAAAAGGTGTGGAAAAAAATTCTATATAATTTTATTTATAATGGTGCCAGTAAAATTAGTATATTTTTTAATTGATCATTGTGTAATTAATTGTATTATTAATGTTAATTACATTATTTTGATTATACTGACTTATTTTAATTTGTTTGTGGATGAGAGCAGGCATATTATAGTTTAAAATCTCACTAAAATCCTTTGCTGGAAAAATTGAGATGCATCGAGAATCGTTTTGGAATCAGATTGTGACTCTAAATCGAAACTGAATCTTGAGGTGCCTGAAGATTTCCACCTCTAGTCCTGAAACAAACAAACACCTGCAGTGAAGCCGTTTTGACGTTTCATTTCTCATGCATTGTTTGGTGCATGTTTCCTGAATGAAGGAATGGTTGAATAAACACACAGTCATAGATCAGCAAATCACACACCGTCTCATCACAACACATGACGGATCTCCTGCAGCGCTCGGGTGTGTTTTTCTGTGCATGCATGTTGAATGACCTCGTATGCAAAGCGGCAGGTGAGGAATGTTTTCCCACATCACAATACAACACCGTTCTGACCGTACACTGACCTCAGTCTTTAGTGCCCACTAACTCTGGATAGTCTTTAAAAGCTTTCAAATTCAAAGTTGTGTCAAGTATAACAAAATACAAAGCAGGTAATTTGGGCAACGTTTTTGTATTGGGCTGAAATATTTTGTAAAATCTAATTGCGAAATGTTTTATTTTTACCAATTTTGCGATTTTGTATTTATTATTATTTTTTTATATTCTGTATTATTCAACAAAGAAAATCAATGAATCATTGTATAGTATGCAGTGTTGGGCACGTTACTTAAAAAAAGTAATTAGTTGTATTACTAGTTACTTCTCTCAAATAGTAACTTAAATGCATCATTACAAAATAAATTAATTACCAGGGAAAGTAACTTGTTACTTTAAAAGAAAAGTTCAAATATGTTGCATAACTTGGATGCCCCAATATTAAATATGTTAAATGAATGAAATGGTAACTAAATAGAATAGATTATTATTATAAAACATTGTACACTAATCTACACTGTTTTAATGTTTCTGTGGGACAAAGTGAAAAAAACATAAAATTGAATATTGCAAATATTATCAACCCTCTATGGACACCTTGGCAATAGAATCTCCATTGGCTTGTAATTTTTTTTTTGTTTACTCACCAGATTATTAATATTTATCTGATATACTAATGTTATATATATGCGTTTATGTTTGTAAAGTGGCACAGGTTTTTTTAAATACCTCACTTAGCATCAGTTTTAAAAGCATAAAACTTTAGCATTATATGATAGAACTTTATTAATTAGAATAACCATGTATGAATGCATATGTGTCATGTTGTCTGAATTTAGGACTGGTGGTGGTGCTTAAGATACTGTTGAAAATCAATAAATCATTGTATAGTATCGTTACTTTAAAAAGTAATTAGTTGTATTACTAGTTACTTCTCTCAAATAGTAACTTAAATGCATCATTACAAAATAAATTAATTACCAGGGAAAGTAACTTGTTACTTTAAAAGAAAAGTTCAAATATGTTGCATAAGTTGAATGCCCCAATATTAAATGTTAAATGAATTAAATGGTAACTAAATAGAATAAATTATTATTATAGAACATTGTACACTAATCTACACTGTTTTAATCTTTCTGTGGGACAAAGTGAAAAACAAATTCAATTGAATATTGCAAATATTATCAACCCTCTATGGACACCTTGGCAATAGAATCTCCATTGGCTTGTAATATTTTTTTTGTTTACTCACCAGATTATTAATATTTATCTGATATACTAATGTTATATATATGCGCTTATGTTTGTAAAGTGGCACAGGTTTTTTTAAATACCTCACTTAGCATCAGTTTTAAAAGCATAAAACTTTAGCGTTTATATGATAGAACTTTATTAATTAGAATAACCATGTATGAATGCATATGTGTCATGTTGTCTGAATTTAGGACTGGTGGTGGTGCTTAAGATACTGTTTGTCATTTATTGTTTCTAAAAAAACTACAAATAATACTGATAAGATAACAAAACTGCCACGAATTCTACGACTAATTACAATATAAATCGCACTAAGGATTATTGAGCTGCTGGGTTCATGAATCTTAATCACGTAGTCTGCGTTCGAGCGAATTGATTTGTTGAAATCAAAACAGGGATGATGATAATGTGAGCGCCGGCCAATGAGATTGTCAGTTGCACATTAGTTCCGCCCACTAATGGAGAAACCGTCAGTTCTTAAAAGCTGAAGAATTCCAAAGGAACTCCGTTATTTTGACAGGAAAATACAACAAAGGGTATCGTTTACATGTAGCGCGTCAATTCTGCATGTTATGAAAGACCCGTGGACACGAAAAAACCAGCGGCAAACTGTGGACTTGGTAACATAGCGTGCCAACTTGATGCTTGCTCTGAAGACTGCCTAGATGTGTTCGACTTGAAGCAGCGCTGTTAGACAGATCGGACGTCTCCTTATGCTTTCTCTCGCCGTACTTTGATGTAATACGATCGTCATACATTACTCTCGCATGTCACGTGACAGTGTAATTGCAGCCTATGTGGTTAAAAAAATCGTGTTTTTTCATATCGCGATATCGCAAATGCAATTAATCATTCAGCCCTATTTTTCTATTTTCAATAGTCTAAAGCTGTTGCTTTACTGCTGACAACTGTTCAAGCTATATATCTATTCACTAAAATAGCAATTAAACACACATTATAATCAAGTATATTTATGATCAACTATGCTGATGCACAAAATTAATTTCATTGTAATGAATGCAGAATAAAGTCCATTTAATTGGATATCAATTATAGCAGGTATTGGATGAAAGGTTTGCATTAGTATATCACAAGATTTTCTTCATTCTGTCTTTCAGTTGCCTCAGTATCTGTTGTCTTTGTGCCCTATATCTGTGGCTTGTGTGTGTAATGTGTCTGCAGTTTCTTCTACATATGCTTGTTAGTTAGGATATGCATTATATGTCCTTGGGGCCACCAGGGGGCATTTGCATATCTGGGGCCACGTTGTTGTCATGGCAGGAGTTGAATCTCAGTATATGTGATCGTTTGTGGAGCATATTATTACAGAAGTTCTGAGCGGCCATGCATTTTTTTTTTTTCTCATGTTCCCGACATAATTTGTGTTTTCGTGACCATGACTTAATTTTCTCATGATCTCGACATAAAAGTTGTTTGTTCGTGATCACGACTTAATCTTCTCGTGATTTTGAATGTTTCAGCAAGTCATTTATTAAAATAGGGACTTGCTGCCACCTACTGGTGGTTTTATTGTCATTAATTTATCCATGATGGACCTCTTACCGCCAAGGTGCCAGCACACAACCACACCTGTCACCACACCATCCCCCTTGACATTGTTTTTACAATAACACCCCAGTTTATAACACTGCTGCAAATTGCATCTGCTTTATAAAAATAAAAAAAGCTAAATGACTTGCTGAAACATTCGATAGAAACTAAACAAGTGAGACCATCTGAATGGACCGTTGAATCACTGGCTCACTCGATTCGTTCAAAACAGTTCATTCATGGAATGAAACACCATGTTGTTATGCACTGTTGTATAAAACTAATAGCACATTGGTGCTCGCGGCCTCGTGCACATGCTGATATACAGAAAATTACATTTCTTGTGCAATGAATATAAAAATATAAACTCATACATGGTATTTATTTTTTAATTGCTGGAATTATAAGGGCATTCTAACTGTATTCTAATGGGCTTCATCGCGCAGTGAATGCTTTTGGACTCTTTTCAATTATTTTGTATCAATTTTTTGGTCGATACAAAAAGGTGCGTTTGTTCAAACAAAAGTTGCGTCCGATCCTTCGCTGGCTGTGCTGATTTAAATCTAGGGTCTTTGTTGGGTCTCGTGTCACAAGTACAGTGACGCATAATGACGATTTTCTCCGGCCAATCAGTGATCAGTAGAGTTTACACGTCACGTTTTGGTAACGGTGTGGATCGCATGAACCCCGGCCGAGGTGGTTCTAAAAAAAGTACCAGGTACTGTACCCAGTGGAAAAACCCCCAAAAGTGAACCGTACTGAGCCGTGCCGTACCATGCAGTGGAAAAGCGGCATAAATCAGAGAGAAATATAGGTGCGGGTGGGCTGCGGGCGGATAATTTATTTGAAGCAGCGGATTCGGTGACGTATCTCTATTACGCATAAGTCGTGAAGTCTTTGATTAGGTTTGCATAATATCCTGTTAATTAGCCTTTTTATTTATTGATTATCTCTCAGGATGGCATTTATTGTTCCGAAATGAATCTGCTCTCTGATATATCTCTGAACAAGCATAATGATGCAGTAGTATTTGACTAGTTTTTCAGACAGGTTAATTTCAAACATCTCTAGTCTTTATTTCTTCACATGTAATATTCTTAAGGTTGGTTGGTGTTATAGTGGTTAAAAAGCTGGTATCTTCCTCACTGTGTGATCTTTAAGCCATCTTTAGTCTTGTGACCGTTGGTGAACTGTACCCAGAATGCACTGCGAGAGCTGCATGATTGTTCCCAGCATGCTCGCCGGTGTGCACGCAATAACGCCGCTGCTTTCTGCCTTCCTGTGTGTCTGACGTCTCTCTCTCGGCACTGCCGTCTGTCTTTAAGCTGGCCATCGCCGAGCCGACGCTTCCGGAGCATCAGCGCGTGGGCGGGGACAATTCGACATGGGTGTGGCCAGTGGAACCCTGGGCGGAGTCTTGGAGGAAGCTCTTACACGATTCGCCGCGATGCAGAGACAAACCGAGGAGCGCTTTCGCGTGTGGATGGACAGACTGACCCGCCTGCATTCGGACGATGACCTTTCGTCCAGTGAAAATCAAGAGGGGCGGAGCCACGTTAGCTCGTTCCTGCCATCGTCGGAGTCGCAGGAAACGCTGGCGGCCTATCAGATGGCTCGACTCAGTGCCATCACGGTTCCACCGCCTCAGACTGCCGGAGTCAATGGAAGCGCAGAGCCGCCTGAACCGAACGTTTAAAGAGCACTGACCCAACACAACTGTGCCGACTCAATTGGGCCGCTGAAGTGGAGGCTTAGGACAGTGCACAAACTTTCTCTTTATCTCCTACTAAATTCATCTTCATTCTGGCTTCCACATCTATCACTTTCTCTCTATTAAAGGATCAGTTTTCCTACAAATGAAACATTTACTCATCCTCATGCCTTTCTGAACCCATTTGGCTTTCTTACATGCAACACAAAATGTGAATTGGTGAGGAATATTGTGGTAATTTGATGAAAGTGAACAAGAAACTATTATGGTTTTATTTTTTTATTTTTGAATCAGGTTTTAATTTTGTAGTTTGTGTGTGTATATGCATGTGTATGTATGTGTGTGTGTGTGTGTATATATATATATATATATATATATATATATATATATATATAATATATATATTACACACATACATACATATACACATACATATACACACACATATATAAAAGTGACCGGTTTTCATATTTTTGTTTATTTTAGTAAACAAAATTCAAATGAGCAATGTCTTTTAGTTCACTTTTATTTTAGTTTTTAACTTTTTATCTTTTAATTTTAGCTGTTTTGTTATTATTTGCTAATTATAATTTTTTGAGTACATTAATCAAAAGATGGCCGGGGGTTTATTTTTATTTATTTTTTACATTACGGAAAAAAATATATAAAAGCCCTGACTCTAGAAATGCTTTCGTTGAATTCCAAAAATATAAAAAAATATTTTATAATAATATTGTATGATTTCAGAATATGTTGATTATAGTGTGCGAGTTATATGGAGGTTGACAGACCCAGTTGCCATCGTGAAAAAGAGCCAAGATATTCCAAAATTTAGATTTGGCGTTCAGTAGAAATAATAATTTAATATGGGTTTGGAACGACATGAGGATGAATAAGTAAAGACAGAAGTTTCTTAAACCATTTCTGTAACTTAATGTCTTTTTTTTGTTGTTGTTTTGTACGGGCATCTCAGGGCCGCCCTCCACACTCAGTGCCTTTGCGATCTCATTTCTTCCAATCACCTGGAGATGAATCATTTGTCTCGCCTGTAGAACTGCTTCATGATGTTATTTCCACGAGACTTCTGAAGGTTCGCATCGATGTGTCTTTTTGTCTTCATCTGGGCCGGCATGTCTACCAAAGATCTCTTGTTTGCATTGTGGATTGGTTTATGTTCTTATTTAATCGCTTCTTCCAAAGCGGAAAGTGCATGATATAAGCTGACAGAGAGCTGTAATGTAATGACAGTCTGTACATACGTTTTTATGCTAAATACTAACTTACGACACATAAATGAGCATCAAACACTGATAGAAACAGTCCGTGATACACATGCAATAAACGGGTGTTTCTACTACTTCTACTGGACACAATGTCTTAAGCAAGAGATACTGATCACTTTTTTTGGCTATATGTATCTATTTAAGGGTGATTTCCATAAAAACATGTCAGAGTCGAATTTTGTCCCACAAAACCTACATTTAGATGCATTCATTTTTTAATGCATTTTGTAAAAAAATGTACCGTTATGCGCATTAATTACT
This sequence comes from Gymnocypris eckloni scoliostomus, assembly GCA_027564155.1. Lineage (NCBI taxonomy): Eukaryota > Metazoa > Chordata > Actinopteri > Cypriniformes > Cyprinidae > Gymnocypris > Gymnocypris eckloni. The sequence continues at coordinate 3,201,271 of CM050433.1, read as the reverse complement.
GTAACGCATCTGGTTGTTTTTACTTTGACTCGATGCTTCTCATTGTATTTTGGTTTCTGAAATATCCCATAATACAATAAAAAAAAAAAATCGAATTAAACACAGCATAACAAATACCGATATACAAATAGTTTACTTTGAATATTGTAATATCTTTTAAAAAACATTGTTTCTGCAATGTTTTTTTTGTTTGTTTTGAGCAAAATCTTCTTAATTGTAAATGTCACAATTTCAAAATGATTAGTTTGCATCTGCATAGACGTAAATATATTGCCAAATATAATTTCATGTCATTTCTTTTTGATTTTAGGGTGAATATGAGCTGGCCAGATTTCATGAGATTCGCCCGTCATGTGCTTCCTCCACACTAACACAAACACTCATAGTCCAGGTTTACTGTAGTTACAGAGCTGTCTGCTGTACTGCTTCACTGTATAGTGTCTGAAGGAGATTGTTTACGTTTTTCTCTTTTTGTGTTATAATAACCAGGCTGCCTAAGTTTAGTATCATAATGTTTTAGATGGAGGACAGAATTTCCTTCCCTCCTTAGAAACCAAGAAATGAGTAAACAGAGATAGATGTCTTTTTATTTGTTCCAAATATGTTTCTTTATTTTAGTGTCCTATACTACTGCCTCACCGAACGTGAAAGTGTGCCAGGCGACGTTCAGTTGTGTTTTCATGTCTATGTAACCCATTATTGACGTGTGATATCTGCTCTGCCGTTAGCTGGTAAATAAATAGACAATTATTTTACCAGAATTCATCTGTTTTGCCTGACTTTCAGTCTTATTATCCAGGTAGTTTACATTTAATGTCCATGTATGGGTCGTGTGGTGTGCTCAGCTGTCTATTATCACAGACTATAATTTCATAGAATTGTTTTTTTGTTGTTTTTACAAGAAAATATTGACCATATTTACTTTAATAACTCATCCTCCTGGTTTAATATGGGGGAAGTCAATAAGTGCACATTATTCTATAAAGGAAAAAGTGTCTTTTGTAGTCTTAAAACCAATAATAAAGAGGCATGCATTACATTATTGATTGATAATATAAAGTCCTTGCACATTTTTCATGTCAAATATCATCTTTCACTTAGAAAATGTTGCATGTTCAAATGTTGAAGAAAAGGGTATTCTGAACACTTTCCAGTGGAAAAAAAAGCATTTAAGGATAAATTTGTCAGTATTTGACTCTAAAAGCTGTTAAAACTGAATGATGCAGTTCAAAAAATAAATCTAAAACCTGTGCTGAGGAACAAAAGAAGTGGATAAAAAGATTGAATCCAGTTTTTGGTAATATCATATGGCATAAAGAGTAGCATAAAGGTGGGTTTTTTTTTGTTTTAAGTGTCTTGGGGAAGTTTTTTGAGCAAAGTAATTACGTTTTAGTCCAATGATAACATTAAATCACCAAAGAATGAAATTACTCCGCTCAAGTTCTTTGCAAACTGGTATGAGTTTCTTTCTTCTGTTGAACTCGAAAGAAGACACTTTGAAGAATGTTGGTTACCAAACAGTTGGCGGTAGCTGTTCGTTTTGGAAAGTAGTCAATGTCTACCATCAAAATATCTTGTTCAGCATGAGAGTTATGCTTTATTGCTGTCAAAACGTCTACTGTGCATTTAATGTAAATGCTGTTTAAATTAGATTTTTATTTAGGGAATAATATAATGACCTGTGACCGTCGGCAATATGCTACAAATGCGTTTAAAACATTCAATGTTTCACTTTTAATCTTTAATCCAGCATTCGGACTAAATCTGGAGAGATTTTCAAAAGAACTAATTAGACTCATAAATAAATGTGTCCAGATCATCCAGATGTTCTGAACGGCGTGTGTGTGTGTTGCAGTGGGTCCTGCTGTGATTGGACACTATGATATTTCAGACACTCACTCCGAACAGGAACAGCAGTCGCTCTCAGGTTCGTTTCTACTGTAGATTGACTGTACATTCGTACACAATGGCTGCGTCCCAACTCGTATACTAATATTAGATTAGCAAACTTGTAGTGCTTTCAAAAATGTGTATCAATACGTGCTTTTAGATCACAATCCATTGCACTACCAAAGAGACGTTTTGTGATTTTTGTGGAATTTCACCCTTTCCGTAGACAAACGTGGGAAGCAGCTACAGTAGTTTTGTTATTATGGATGTGATTTCATGAATTTATTCAATCAACAAAATGACTTATGCATAACCATTGGGGCCGTAACATGCCACCATCATTTCCACTACAACAATCGTGTGTAATTGAAACTTTGCATTTCAGTACTTTTAGTGTGCGTATTGTGATGCAGCCATTTCTTCATTGACTTACCTCACATTTACTGAGATGAATATGTTCTGGCCTCAACTACAGGACGTTTTGAATGCCGCAGTGAAACCCAGACAGTTTGTCAGGTGCTGTTTGATTTGTTTTTGTGTATGCGTGTATCTTGTGTTTCATTCTGAGGATGGCGGTGAATGTTGAGGCTGTAGGTGTGTTGTAGTTTTGCTGAACGTAGTGTGTTGTTTGTGTAGGTGCAGTAGAAGTCCAGCCGTCTCAGGTGAGTCTGGCGTCCACAGACAGTGAAGTGGAGATCGTTGGAGTTCAAGAGAACGCCAGGTGAGCGATCCTCGTCATTCAGCAGGCGTTTTGTAGTATTCATATGCTAACTAGGTAATCAATGACCTTGTAGCAATTGTGAAACTACACTGAATATTTGGACTATTATAAAAAAGAAAATCATCAGTCATACCACAAAAAGTGATGCATAATTAAATGACTGGTTGTAGCTCCTATATATATGTATATGTATATATATGGGGTGGGCCATTGGATCAAAAAGAAGCATGATTTCGCAGGCTGCAGACCACGTCTCTGTTCATTGTAAGTTTTCAATTATAATTATAGGCCTGTTGAAAAGCTGAACATGTATGTTGAAAGCTCTTAGAGTTTGGGTATATTTGTGTTATTCAGCCGCGATGCACCAGCACTGCTTAAAATATAAATCGTTATGTTACGTTTCTTCCTGTTGTTTCAAAGATTAAAGGCACAATCGCTTCCCCAGCTAGTCTGCAGTAACGCGGTGAACGTTAAAATGTGGGGTTTTAATAATGTTAGCGTTCTGACGCTTGGAATTTTAAGATGTAGAATATTAAACACCTGTTTGTTTTGAATAAACAAACGTCTTCACATTAAATGATTTTGTCTTTAATCAGATGATAATATGGCTATTAAATATACTATGTGTAATATTGATGATCAAGTTATTTTTGTGTTGTTGTTTTTGGCAGAATTTTGTGTATTTCGTTTTTTGTGTAATTTTTTTTTTTTTTCAAAACCGATATCCGATTATGGTAAAATGCTTATATATCGGGAAAATATCGGTAAACCGATATATCGGTCGATCTCTAGTCTAAATCTGTGTTAGTGAACACAGGTGTGTCAAAGGGAAAACAATAAGAAAGTCCCTTTATTTTGTTGAATTTCTCAGAAAACGAGAAACAAACTTTCTTGATTTGGTTGTTTACATCTTTGAACTGCAATGCAAGGCGTAAATACTAAGTAAGGTTTTCATTTTGTACACTATATGCAACATTGTTGCCAGGAATTTACACAACGTTGAGCTCATATTTAAGACGACTTAAGGCCTTCGTATGTGGAAGGGTGGATCTAGACCAGCAGAAACCCTGTTTGTTTAATACTTGGATGTTTTTGTGTGACTGTTCAGCGTGGTCTCGAGGTTTCCTCGCGGTGGAGTGATCCAGTCTCTTTCTTCCTGGAAGCAGAGAGCTCCGGCTCCGTGGACGTCCATCTCGGCGCAGTCCGGCTGGGTTCCTCCTCCTGAGGTGGTGGATCTGACACTAGATGAAGACCGGCACAGATACCTGCTGTGATCAAACACACTCACACATACACACTCATATACATGTGACTGGTGGGCCGAGTGACTCAAACATCATGACTGTTGAATCTAAGAACACAGAATGATTCTTTCATTAAATGAAAAGCAATGTTTGCTTCTGATACACTTTGATATGCCTGAAGAATTATTTGCTACTGTGAGACCGCAATGTGAGTAAATGACCGCAGATTTTATAGAGTGGTGATGGTTAATGAGCAAATACTGTACCAAGTTCTCCCAAGTCAGGTATCAAATCTACTGGTCTGAAAAACAAAATATGGGGCTTCCTTATAGAGAACAAATACTGAATGTTAACCGGTGAATCTCACAAAAACCCTGTTTTTAGTACTGTTAAGATTTTTTAATTATGACATTTATTTTTGTCATTTTTAAAAAGACTCTATTTAAAATGTTGTACTAATTTAATTCAATAAATATTTAATTTATTATATTATTAAAATAATTGTATCATTATCAATTTTTTTTCTGTAATACAGTAAACCATGGATACTCTACATTAGAGTGTTTATGAAAATGATCCTAAAAATAGGCTTCTTTATTCAAAATATAATTTCTTGTTTGTTTGTTTTTTCGTTGATTTTAGGGTATTTTTGTGAGATTCGGCCGAAGAAGTTGAATCGCTCCTCAAACCTCAGTCATTTCATAATGACAGATCAGGGATGTTTTACTTTCACATCCTCAGATTTCAACGTCTTCTCTTCTTTTGAGTCACTTCGCCCTCCTGAATAAACAGCCACACTTACATGATCCTGCTGTCGGCCTCAGGAGACGCTTGCTGAACCGCCCCAGCCCCTGTTTTTGTGATGTAACTTCCTGTTAAGCTGCTGAAGAGCTGTTAGCCGAGAACTGCTGGTCTTACTCTCAGCGGAGCCGGAGCGAACGCCGCACTGCTCTGCGTGTGTGAGATCATCTGTGTGTGTGTGTGTTCACGGTCAATCATTTGATGCTGCTCTGCTGTATGGGGAGAAGCCTTGGATTGTGTGTTCCTCACCCAATACTGCTTTCACAAGACGTGTGTGTGTGTGTGTGTGTGTGTGTGTGTGTGTCCTGCGCATTAGAGCTTTTCAGAGCATGTTCATTACATACATCTTGCATTGTCATGAAACGGGCCCTTGCTTTTATTATGCCAATGGAACTTATTCAAATACACTAGCAGTCAAAGTTTGGAATTATGACGATTTGTTTGTTTTTGAAAGAAGTCGGTTATGCTAATCAAGGCTGCTTTTATTTGATAAAAAATATTTGTGAAATATTACAATTTAAAATGTGTCTTCTATGTAAATATGTTGTAAAATGTCATTTATTTCTGTGATAAAAGCAAAACTTTCAGCATCATTACTCCAGTCTTCAGCGTCACATGATCTTCAGAAATCATCTAATAAGCTGATTTGCTGCGCAAGAAATATTCGTATTATTATTAATATTGAAAACCATTTTTGCTGTGAAATATTTTGTAGCAACAGCGATACACTACCATTCAAAAGTTTGAAATAAGGATTTTTTTAAAGAAATGAATACTGTTATTCAGCATTAAATTGATTCCAGGGGACCGTAAAGACATTTAAAGATGAAAATAAGTGTTTTCGACACTGATGTGATGAATGTTTCTTGTGCAGCATATTAAAATGATTTCTGAAGTATCATGTGACACTGAAAACTGGAGGAATGATGCTGAAAATACAGCTTTGATCACAGAAATAAATTGTATTTTAAAATGTATTCAAGTATATTTTGAGATTATGATAATATTTTCTCGATATTACAGCTTCACTGTATTTTAATCAAATAAATACAGCCTTGGTGGGCAGAAGAGACTTCTTTAAAAAGATAATAATAATCCCAAAGTTGTGAACTGTAGTGTGTGTAGTTGTGAATACAATCAATGTGTGATGAGGAAAAAACTCATTATTGTTCTAAATGGGGTCTAATTTGCATATAGACTGTTTAAGCAGTTTAACCACAACTTTTGTTTTATATACATGTTTATATGGTTGCATCATGCTATCCCAGACACCACTGAAGCTATTTATTGATATTTGCTGTGTTTTATTTGATGTTACATATATAGAGGAGCGTTTGTTCGAAGAGCAATATGAATATGCATCTTGAAAACTGCGTATTAAAGGGATGGTTCACCCAATAAATGAAAACTGTCATCATTTGACTTACTTTCTGCTTTAGAAAACAGAAGATGATTTAAAGAATATTCATGCGGATTTTTTCCATTAAAGTAAGCTGCATACAAGTCATATGGACTAGTTTTATGGTGCTTTATTGTCATTTATGGAGACTGAGAGTCACTATGCTTTCATAATATGGAAAAGAGCAACATGAACATTCTTCAAAACATCTCCTTTGGTGTTTCTCAGAAGAAAAGTAATTGCATTTAGGTGACTAAATAATGTCAAAGTGTTCATTTCTGGGTACACCGTCCCTTTAAGTTTGATTTGTGTACCATCAGATGTAATGAAAGGTTTCCTTTAGTTGTTTTTCCTCACGATTGTCACTTGTCAGACCACTGTGTGTGAGGAGCACTCACTACCTGAATGTGAATTATTCAGCTTGTGTATCGCCCTTGAACCCTGCAGGATGTTTCTGAAGCTGTGCCGGTGGCCATTTTGGCTCACTAAGCCCCGCCTTAAACTGTGAGCCGCCCCTCTACGAGTCTGATTGGAGCTCTACCTCTGTCAATCACAGGAGGTGAATAACAGCTTATTGAAAAAGGAAAATGGAAAACGGATAGCTGAGAAATGTAAAGGATTGGTTCATTCAAAAAATCTATTTTACTAGCTTTCATGTCATCTGAGATTTTTTCAATATTAGTTTGACCGTCCTTTAAGATGCGTCGTCCTGTCAAACACAAGCAGTTCTCAGACTTTGTCTTCTCTGCCCTCGATAGTGAAGGCAGTTGCTGGATCCCAGCTGCTGTCTCATGTTGTGAATGAAAAGTGGGCACATCTGTCACCAGTGACTGGACACTAACAGGAATGTGTCATATCTGCTTTTCCTGTGAGACACTCTCTGAGATGAAATAATCATCATTGAATTGCACTCGTGTTGTTCTAAACCTGTACGACTGACTTTCTGCTGTGGAACACAAAAGATGTTTAGTAGAGTTCACTAAATCTGTGAATCTCCAAAAGTGACATTAAAACACTACAAACTAGTTCATGCAACTTGTGCACTTTGTTCCGGATCTTCTGAAGGCAAACAGTAGCTTTGTGAGGAACAGTTCCTAATTTAAGGCACTATTTAATGAAAATATTCTTAACCAGAGCTCTCAGATCTCAGTTTCACTTATGCATTCATACATATAAAGTCAAGTCACCTTTATTTATACAGCGCTTTTAACAATACAAATTGTAACAAAGCACTGCACAATATCAAAATAGGCAAATTGCGTCAATAATGTAAAATGACAGGATTTAACACTCAATTATCTGCTGAATGCATTTCATTATTGAATTGAGTTCAGTTCAGTTTAAATACTATCTGTGCAATCAAGTCGATAAACATACAGTACTGTTCAAAGAGTTGGTAAGACAGTTTTAGGGGAATTTATTTTATTCAGCAAAGCTGCGTTTAATTGATTGAAAGTTACAGTAAAGAGATGTATAATGTTACAAACTATTTCTATTTCAAATAAATTATGTTTGTTTTAACTTTCTATTCAACAAAGAATCCCGAAAAAAAATTATCCGAGAAAATATGAAGTGTTTTCATCATTGATAATAATCACAAATCATTATTGAGCAGCAAATCAATGCATCGACTGCAAGACTGAAGTAATGATGCTGAAAATACAGCTTTGATCGCTGAAATAAATTCTATTTTAAAATATATTCAAAAAGAAAACAGTTATTTTAAATGATAATATTATTTATCAAATAAATGCAGTCTTGATGAGCAGGAGAGACGTCTTTCAAACATATTGATCTTAAATCCCCAAAGTGTATTAAATGATGTTTTTGTGAAATGAAGTGCTTTAGAAAACACAGCTCAGCGGCATTAGTTCCCGTTAACGTTCATTGTGAGGAAGACAACACAAAAGTTTTGTTTTCCAGGAATGAAGTTGTACAGGTTGGGAACCACACAGAAGTGAGTGAAAGATGCCGTGAAGTACTCCTGCTGTTGTCACATGTTCTCTCAGCATATCTTTCAGATCTCAGCATTGTGCACCTGAACGACGACATGCTCCTCGCCTGTGTCTTGTGTTTCCTTCTGCATTTGAGACAGATTTAAGAATCCTAAACGGCAATAATCCAACATCCAGAGAACAGCGGGACAGATTTATGTAATATAAGTCACGTGAGGGGTTTGGGTATTTATTAAGCTTCCACTGCGTTTGAAAAACACTTTCCCTTGAATTGAATCATGTTACTCTATTTTTGTTCATTTCATTTTGACAGTATTTTAAATTAACAGCAAAAGAGTGTTTGCTTCCGCAATTCTTTCTTCCTTTAAACATTTATGTAGAATAAATACAACTATTTTAAGATAAATAAATAGAGATATTTAAAGAGTACAATTGTGATTTCTTGTGTGTTTGTATTATTATTAAAATGAGTTAAACTTGTGAAGGATTGAGTGTATAACACAGACTCCGGTGTGGGAAAGCAGCCGGTGACCTCTGACCCCCGGGGGTCACGGCTAGGCAGCTGCCACAAGAGACTCTGTTCATCCCTAATGACAAAGAAATGGGAGTTCCCCTCATCCAGACCCCCGCAGCTGTATGCTAATGTGAGCTCAGTCTGCGGGCTTTACTTCAGAAAAAGTTTTATGGTTTGAATTCAGTCTGCTATTTTTAGCCAAGATATTAAAAGAGACTTTATTCCGTTTCAATAACATTCTAGGCCAAAAAACTAAACATATTTTAAATTTAAAAAGTCTCCTGCTCACCAAGGCTGCATTTATTTGAACATAAATACAGTAAGAATTGGGAAACATTATTACAATTTATAAAATAGCTGTTTTCTACTTGTATTTATTTTCAAATATAATGTATTCCTGTGATGCAGAGATTAGTTTTCAGCATCATGACTCCAGTCTTCAGTGTATGATCCTTCAGAAATCATGTTAATATGCAGATTTTATGCTCAAGTATCATTCTGATTATTATCCGTTGAAAACAAAGATTTTTGTGGAAAAAGATTCTCTGATAAATCAAAAGTTCAAACGAACAGCGTTTATTTGAAACAGGATTTTTTTGTAACATAATGTCTATTTTGATCAATTTATTGCATCCATGCTGAATAAAAGTATTAATTCTCTTAAAGGTTTGGTTTGGTAGGGAATGGTAGTGTCTCATACATGTTTTGTGGGTAATTGGCGTTTCCTACCGTGTGACATCAAGTTAAACTTGATTTAGTTAATTGTGCTTCATTTAGTTAATGACACATAACGCTTCTGAATGCTTTTGATGGAATGTTGCTATTTTCATTGACTTAGTTTTTAAATGTTTGTTCTTGTTTATAATGTAGTTAACACTAGAGAGATTAATTCACTTCACTCGCATAGACATTGAGAGTTATAATATCTCTTTAAAAGCTTTTAACAAGCTGTCAGTATGATCACATTAAACCGCAGTTTGATTTAATAAGGTCATGGATTTGCACATGCTTCAATGTTATGTTAAGTTCTTTTAATTAAACAATAGACTTTGATTCTGTGTATGGGCAGAAGTCAAGTAACACTATTGAGTACAGTGACTGTAAGGTTTCTTCATAACAAGCAGTGTAATTGATGTTGAATGAGATGTGTTACTTTATAATTGGAGGGGCAGAGAGAGTGGCTGAGGGTCTTCACAGGGGCCGTGGTGAGAAGTATGAACAGAAGGAGCAGAGATAATCACAGTGTGTGTGTTTGGGGAAGGGTAAGGACGGGAAGGACTGACATATGGAGTGTATAGTCTTTCAGAGCAACCAGCCCACTTTATGGCCAACAGGCCGTGTCTGTCTGTCTGTAATTTGATCATGCTTTCTTTCAGAAAAGATTTGTTTAAACCACAAAACAACAGGTTGATCGTGTTTCTGGAGGCTTAAATATATACTACAAACATCAAATCTGAAACGGTCACGTGTGTTGACAACAGTTACCTCACACTTCATGATACAGTCTTAAAAATAAAGATTCATTGGTATTTATAAATCCATGAAGAAACTTTAAAGTCCATTCCACAAAAGGTTCTTTATTATAGTAGAAATAGGTTCTTTAGATTATTAAAATGTTCTCCGCACTAGGAAAATTGTCTTTTTAAGAACATGAAAGGTTCTTTGGAGAACCAAAAATGGTCCTTCTGTGACATCAACCCGAAAAACCCTTGAGTTAATGAGTTAAAATAAACACTGTTTTGCCAAAAGTCTCTAGAATCCATTATTGTAATTCATTCAGTCAGATTTTATTTTATTGTCTGTCAGATAAGAAGCGTGTACTATGGATGATATTTAGGGTTAGTGTGTTTATTCAAAACCCTAATTAAAGCCTTTTTATGTATTTATTTATGGTAAGAGTCAACATGTCACAGGAGCAGGGAATAGGACACATAAACAGAACAGAAAATAGACTTGATTACATAACCTTGACTAACTTCGCAATGCAGTATTTTCTTATTTATATATGTTTCAAAATGTATTTGCACGCTGACGTCATAGTTTACAAATCTTGACGCGTTTTGGTAGCAACAGTACGTCAAACCCCCCCTACAGCTAATTCACAAAAGACTCGCCGCCGTGCCGAGCGCTCTGATTGGCTGAGGCCGGAGCCACAGGAAGCGGCGCAGGGCTCGCTGATTGGCTGCCGTTCTCTTTGTGTGCGTGCAGCTGGCGTCTGGACTGCATTTTGAATGGTCTCGTATTGGAAGGCGAAGGTGTCCATGGGCAGCACAGCAACAAAGGAGCCAGGATGGTGTTAGTGCACGTCGGATATCTGGTTCTTCCCGTCTTCGGTTCGGTCAGAGTAGAGGTAATAACGCCTTATTTACTGCCGCACCCACTCGCGTCTTTTTTCACGCGTGTTTGAGAAACGCGCAGATGTGATCAAAGGCTGCTGGCCTGGCGTCGCGTATTTTCCAACACAAACACGGAGCGATTTGCTCAGTAGCGTAACATTAAATATAATATCTATCATATGGACATACCACAAAGAGTGTGTGTCGTTGTAAGGTCACAATTTGGAGAACGCGTAGCACGTTCCTTAGCACCGTGTCCTTTGTGTCAGAAGCCATACGTGTAGGTTTTAATATAGAAATAACTCTACGCGTTTATGCGTATTTGTCTTGCGTACAGCTCCTCAGTGGGGCGCGTCAAACTAAAACGCTCTTGTCGTGCGACGAACGCGAACCTTCATTATAAAGCTACAAAGTTGCACGTTTGCTGCGTCAACAGCTTTAACGGCGTTTTAGCGAGTTGCAGTGTAGATAACGCGTTACGATCCGTTAAATTCCCTCACATCCGTTCCGCCGTGTGCGGTTTTGTTGATGAATAATTAAACATGGCTTCAGCATCGGTGTGCTGACGGGCAGCTGCAGTGCCACGAAATATCCTCACAGCGTTTACAACACGAATGCATGGAACAGTGGATGTTTTTAATGTCTATCATCAGTCGCAGAATGAAGTGTTTAATTCTTCTGTAATGAGAGGAAAACACCCGGATCTTAAATCACAGCTTAGCCAGCCATGTCTGGACAGGAAAACGGTGCATCCATGTACAGTATCTGTGCATGTCAATAATTGCAGAAATGCACCATTTTTAGCCGTTCTGCACCGGTATTCATAAACGTACCGTGTTATGCATTTTATAGCCATGATGCATTCGTATATAAATGTGCACTTAAATAATTATAGTGGTTTGGTATGCATTTTGTGGACGCCAACAGAAGATAAGATGCATCCATAGATGTAAAATAATATTAGATGCAATGAGATACATTTTTGTAGCCAAGTTGCTCCAGAATCTGTATATAAAATGTGTGCAATGAATTACAGTAGTATGCATTTTACTGTAACAAGCAGAAGAGCAATGCATCAGTATAATAAGAATTACAGTAATTTGAGGTGCATTTTTTTTAGCCACGCTGCACCAGCATCTGTATTAAAACCTATGCTATTAAATAATCTATTAGTGCATGATTTGTACTGTCACCAGCAGAAAACCAAATGCATTGATGTATGTGTGCAATAATAACAATAGTAATAATTTGAGGTGCATTTTGTAGCCATGCTCTAGCACCGATGGTTTCATTGATTGTGCTTGTATTTGTTTCTATTTTTTTTCTTGTTCCATAGTCTGGGGGCTGATTCAACATACCGCATTTTTTCCGAGCTCTGTTCCCTTCCATTGTGTATCTAACGATCACCCGCCGCTGCTGTGCTATAGCCTCTGCCTGCCCTGCATCTAGCTGTGTTGTGACTCCCTCTTCTCATTCCCTCTCTTTCCATCTGAAGACGACATTACAAACAAACTCTCACTCATCCTGTGTAACCGACTGCAGAATAACACTCTCTTCTCTAGAAGAATTCTCTTGTCTTCTTATTTTGAAATGGTCAAAAATAACTCATTGTAGCTTTTAGATTTTTTTACAAGTGTCATTGTGATTTGTCCCATTCTCAGTGTGGATAGACCAACATTTTTGCTGTAAATCTCTGTCAAGTGGATGCATTGGCCTCTCACTCGATCATAGCCGGGCTTGATCGACCCCTAAACACTGTCTCTGTCCTGTCTTCTGGGAAGGTGTGCTGTGCCGGTGGGGTTTGCCACAGTCTTTTCTGATTCTGTATGTAGAGTTGCGATCGATAATATCTCAGTCGGTGACTCTGTGGGTTTTACCTCCCTAGGGTGACCCATTAATGATTTAATCAAATGAAACCTATGCAGTCTTCCTGAAAGGAGGAGTTTGCAGAAAATCCCTTCTGTCAGTGTTTGCTCATCTTTGTCGTACAACACCCATATGCTGTTATTGGTTTAAAAATAAGATATTTGGAGGATATTGACAGGGCTCCAGAACAGAAAAAAAATTGTTTTTAGCTACCATTATTTTAGTATCATTTAATACTTTCATATTTTTGTTAATATTTTGAATTAGCTTTTTATTTTATAAATAATAATAATAATAAAAACACACTTTTTATTGGATTTTTGAATATTTTGATTTGATTCCAGTTAGTAATTTTAGTGCTTTAGATTAAACTAAACAAAAAATTGAAATGTTGCCAGCTTACAGAAATTGATATTTTTCATCTAATATTATTATTCTATATGATTTAGCTTTTTAACTAACAAAAATGGTTTTAGTGAGTGTTAATAACCCTTGTTTAAATGGTTCGTACACTATATTTCAAGTCTTCTGACGTCTTACAAGTGACATTTGAGTTATTATTCACTAATTATCTTCTCCGTATGAAATCTCATTTGCGTTCAGTGGTTTTGAAGGTCAAAAAAGCAAATGGTTCTTGTGTGGTTCACGAGTTTTTGGTCACTGTAAGATGGATTTTTAAGGAAAACCGCTGTAGCAAAGATATGAAAAGGCTTGTTTTGACAGCATATGGGAATAGAATGACATGAGGTGACTGACTTCATATATAAAGTCAAGTATTTAATGGGGTTTTGTACACCGATTGTGGTATTATCTTCAAATGTAGTATATATTGAGCTTTATTAATCCTCACACTCATAGATTTCAAGACTGTTATCGTTGACACAAAGCACATTTTAGAAGAGCATACTGCTTGCATGTGTGAAATATTGTGCTATTTGAAATGACCTTGTTAAAGGAACAGTTACCCAAAAATGAAAATTAGTTGAAAATATACTCACCCTCAGGCAATCCCATAGATGAGTTTGCTGCTTCATCAGATTTGGAGAAATGTAGCATTACATGACTTGCTGGTAATGTGTTCTCTACAGTGAATGGATGGGTGCCGTCAGAATGAGTCCAAACAGCTGATAAACACATCACAGTAATCCACACCACTCCAGTCTGTTGATTAACTTCTTGTGAAGCCGAAATCTGCGTGTTTGTAAGAAATAAATCCATTATTAAAGCATTTTATCTTAAAGTCTTCTATCCATACCATTATTTTCTCCAGTGAAGTTGTCTTGTCTGAATCCAGAGAGAAATATGCACAGATTAAGCACCATTTACAAATATGTGAGTGGGCATTTTGATGTGAGAAGAGAACAAGGGATAGACTTTTTCACTGGAGGAAGCATTATTATGGATTATGGCCAAAAGCAGTGTTTTAAAGCAAAAATGTCTTGATGGTTTGTTTCTTACAAATATGGAGGTTTGGTTTCACACGATGTTCATTGATGGACTGGAACAATATTTATATTATGAACTGTTTGGTCTCTCATTCTGACGGCACCCATTCACTGCAGTGGATCAATTTGTGAACAATGCTACATTTCTCCAAATTTGATGAAGAAACAAACTCCTCTACATCTTGGATGACCTGAAGATGAGTAAATTGTCAGCGAATTGTCATTTTTGTGTGATCTATTCCTTTAAAGTTGACCTAAATAGTGTATTTTATTTCAGAAAAACGTCCGTCTTCAGCTTGGAAGTAGTAAAATTACTCTGAAGAAACAGAAACAAGTATCAAAGCGGTAGTTTATTGCTCTCGACTGGCACACTGCACCCGACCGCCTCTCGAACCGACCTTCATTCATTTGATTTAACCATGCTGCAAAGCCAGCATTAGCCTAGCGCTGTGCGAGCGCGAATGTCATCCACTTTACAGGGATCACTAGAACTGCACTGTAGAAGTCCTCCTAGAATCAAAATGTTTCTTTGGTTGTGGTTCTCTGCCTTCTGTTCCTGTATTAGGCTGTAATGCATGACCATGTTTATTCTTTTCCTCTTGATTTTGATTGTTTCTTTGTTTGGAACATTGAACAGCAAACTCCAATGTATCTTTGTGTAGACATGTCCTGCTGTACTGACGTGTTGTAGCATACACATCTACCCATTGGATGCTGCTTCTGTTATGTTAACTTTATGGAGCATGGTTGGGCCTTGCCTTCGCTCTTTATTTGCATGGAATTATTACTATTATTATGATCACACGATTCCACTCATACTAATTTTTCAATAAAGACTGTAGATTTTTCCCTAACCCTCAGTGTGCTCTCTGCTGATTTCCATGTGTCGTTCCCACAAACCCCTCCCACTCCACTCTATGGCCTCTTTGGCCCCTCCCTCGAGTCATCTCTGCTCCTCCCACTTGCCAGAGTGAATCATGGGAATGTGCACTCACAAATATGGAGGCAAAGTCTCACACATCCCATCTGCATCTCACTATCTGACCTGCATTAGCGTAGTTCTCATTGTTTCTTCTGAAGAAACGGGTTTCCAGTAAACATCGATACATGAAGTCAGAAATGATTTAATTTACATGCTTAATGTGCATACGTTTCAGAATCCATCTTCTCTCCAATCATTTTGGTAATTATTCTTTGTATTAAATGTCTTGTTGCATTACCGTTTAAACATTACGGGTTAGTAAGATAATGTTTTTAAATAAATTCATACTTTTATTGAGCAAGGATGCATTAAATTTATCAAAAGTGAAATTTTTTAAGACATTTTTAGTTACAGAAGAGTTTCACTTCAAGTAAATGCTGTTCTTATAAAACTTCTTATCCATCAAATCATTTTTTTGCATAAAATTATGAAGCAGCAAAACTGTTTTCAACACAGATAATAATCATAAATCTTTCTTGAGCAGCATATTATCATGATTTCAGAAGGATCATGTGACACTGAGGTAATGATGCTGATAATTCAGCTTTGCATCGCAGCAATAACTTGCATTTTAAAATGCATTAAAATAAGTCATTTGAAACCGTAATCTTTTTGTTCTTTTTGTCCAAGATAATTGTGGTCTTGGTGAACAGGAGAGACTTTCAAAAACGTACCAACCCAAAGCTTTTGAACGGTCGAGTACATCAGGTTATGAAATTAAAATGATCAATTGGCTTTCATGTTGATTGTTAAGGTACCTCAGGTTTAATATGATTAGCTCAGTCTAGTTATGTTTATTCATACACATATTTTTTGATGGTTTAAATGGATGACCAGTCATAAACTTGTATAGAATCTCTCATCACACAGGGAATCAATCGGTTCATATACATGTTATTAATTATACAAAAAGCTTGATTACAGAAACTGCAGGGAAATCTGGTCTGAGTACATGTAGATGAGTTATTAGTTAAAAGGATCATGGGATAGAAAGTCTTAAGGGCAGGATAAAACACATTCATTAAGCTCTGCTGCTTGACCTTCAGGCGATGACCTTTATTTCTAATGATGGAGGTCAGACGGTTTCCGGTTCATAAATGTCATCATATATACTGGACGGCGAGTGCGTCGCACTATTATTCTCTGATCAATATTTCATCCGGGTTTGTGAGGGATCATTAGAATTCAGAGCCGCACACTTCATACGTTTCTGCTGATCTAAGAGTTTTGCTTGAATTTCTGGAGCCCTGGGGAGTATTTTCAGCTGAGAAAATCACCGCTTTCTCCAAAGACGGCGTGAAATCAGACCGTAACGATTCCATATCTACAGCTTCTGCACTTTTGCACTCGGAAAAGTCCATCTTGTCCTCCAAGTGCGAGCGTTTCCTTTTCCCCCGAGGCCAGAGACTTCTGAGCATTGACATTTTCTCGTGAACTTTTACAACACAATTTTTTCCTCCATATTCACCTTAGAAAAAAAGATGCAATTCAATACAAAACAATGAAGTTCACACTTTTCATGCATTATTGTGCTTGAGTTAGTCATTTTCTGCATATTAAGCTGGGCTACAATAAATCATTTTAACATAAATGACACGTCTCAGTTTTAATGTCTTTAATAGACTTATTAGGATTAACATTTAGCCATATAGTCATTATCACTAATACCCTAAGAATGTTTATTTTGCTACTTGTCAAACATATAAATGAATGCATTTGAAATATTGATTTGGAATATTTTATGTGAGAAGAAAGAAATTAGACCCTAGCCCAGCTGTGTATGTATTTACTGTTCAAATGTTTGGGGTGAATAATGTTTATTTTTTTCAACAAGGATGCACTGAATTGATTCGTAGTGATAGTAAAAACATTTATAATCTTATAAAGTATTTCTGTTTCAAACAAATTCTATTATTTTCTGTTCATCAAAGAATCCTGAAAAACCATGTCTCACAGTTTTAACTCCAATTTTATCAATCTTGAAAACCGCTGCTTAATAAGAAATGTTTGTTGAGCATAAATCAGCGTATTATAATGATTTCTGAAGAATCATGTGAGACTGGAGTAATGATGCTGAAAATTCAGCTGCGCATCACAGGAGTAAATGTTAAAAATATTAAAGTAAACAGGAGAAAACAGCTATTTTAAATAGTAATAATATTTTTGATTTTACTGTATTTTGATCAAGTCGTGTATATTTTTTTGGACAGTTGTGTATATATATATATATATATATATATAGCCATGCAAGTTTCATCTCTTTTTCTGTACATATTGCAAATTTACAGTTTAAAAAGCATCTGACCACAAAATTACACAAACCACAATAAAGTGTTCTAAAAATCTGTTCAAAAGAATGAAAATAAAATTCTATAAAGGTATTATGGCATCACCAAAGCAGGTTTACTAAAACTTTTAAACTTACTGTTCTTTTTTTAATGTGGATGTGGGGTTCAGGTATGCCCTATTTTAATATGACATAATGTCCCCGAAAGGATAGTAAAACCCAAAATGGTTGATTCTTGTGAGGACTTTTTTTTGTCCCCATGAGGAAAATGTTTTAGAAATCTTACTAAATATGCAGAAATATTTCTGTGAGTTGTGTTTAGGGGTTATTTTAGGGTTGGGAGATATAATATACAGTATGTACATCATAAAAATCATTATGTATATGGAAAGACCCATAGAACATGGAAACCCAGTGTGTGTGTGTGTGTCTGAGCTGGGAAACCCAGTGTGTGTGTGTGTGTGTGTGTGTGTGTGTGTCTGAGCTGGACAGCTGAACGGCTGAAATAGAAGTTTGAGGAGCAGCTGTCATACAGCCCCTCCCCCTCCAGTTCTCTCTCCTTCCCCTCCCCCTCCTCAATCCCATCAGTCCCTCCATCTGTCTGTGTTATGTCCGTCACTGAATCAGCCGGTCCACTCTCATAAACACCTGTCATTAGAGCCAAACATCTTTATGTGAGACTTCTGCTTCATTAGCCACTTTAGGCAAATAACTAGAAAAATTACAAAGCTGTAAACAGTTAATCGTTTTTTCTCATAATCATGACTTAAGTCATAACTTGGTCTTAAAATCAATTTTGACCTTTAAAGTCATCATTTCATTATTTTGACTTGCTAGGTCATAACTGACTTTTCTGATAATTGATTTTCTCATAATTTTGACTTAATTTTATAATTTCAACTTCCTATTTCATAATTTTGACTAATTATGACTTGCTAAGGTCATAACTTCGACTTGGCATGTCATAACTTTGAACTTTTAATCTCATTTATTTTTGTCTCAATTTTGATTTAGTGTCGTGATTTAAATTTATCTCAGAGTTAGGATTTCTGTCATAATTTTGAGATTTCATCACATTATTATTATTTTTTGCATACATTGCGGAAATATGCTTCCAAATGTATATAAAAAATAAGATGAATACATTCCGTCCAGCCTGACACATTAGGTCTAGTATATTTAGCCTGAAAACACAACTAATCCTGAGGGAACGGATCCGTTAGATCTGTGGTAATCCAGATAAAGAACGAGTCGGCCGTTAGATCCAGCAGGTGTCACGGCGTAAGAGTCGTCAGCTGACTTCAGTTAAATAAACAACAGGTAATATTCTCAAATACAGGACCTCCTCTGGTTCTGCTAATGTCCCGCTAATGAGATAAAACACCATCACCAACACTTACAAACATTTACTATGGGAAACACCATTTCTATTAAATTGACATTACTCCAGATAATATTTCTACTGTTACATTAGTAAAAAAATCCATTGAATTTGAAAATAGTAAATTAGTATTTGTATTTATTTACTGTTATTTTATTTAGATTTTTTTTTTTTTTTTGTCAGTGGCTAATACCAAATTATGTTTTATTTAACTATAACAGTATTTTTCATCAGTTCATTCTATTTATTTTCATGTTTTATATGACTAACATTAAAATATGTTTTCTATAGTAACAATATTTATTTTTAGTTGGTTATTTTTATCTATTTTCATGTTTTGATGACTAACATAGTGACACATTTTTCTGTAGTAACAATAAATGCAGTAAATATGGTATTTTTGCAGAAATTACTGTTACATGGTCATTTTTTTTAAAGAAATTTAAGTGATATTTTAATGTGTATTTAGAATGGAATATTATTTACTGAATACGGTGCATTTTATGCTGTATACTGCATACTATTTAAAAAAACAATTAATTTAATTATGAAAAGATTTATAAGTGATTTTACACAACTGCTTGTTTCCTGGATGAGGCTAAATTTGTGAAACCTCTTTACATTTTAAAAAGCCGTGTACTACAATGGATGTCATATAATGTCATCTTGGTAGGTAAATGTCATTCAGTTATTATCTTAGTAATAAATGTTTATTTTGCATATTGAGCACAGCATTCTGGACCATAGCCTTCATCTTCACACATTGTCGCTGATCTCTGATGGGTTATTGCTTGTCCCGTACAGGAGCACACTTTAGCAGGCACCAGCATAGTCATGCTACCTCCTGCCGGCATTTTCACCTGGCTGCTACGGCAACACCGCTGCCTGCTGAGTTCCCGCCCCCTCCCCTCGCCCCGCCTCAATACCAGGAAGTCCCGCCCCCTTTCCTACCTCAGGCCTTACAGCAGCAATACCTCATCCAGCAACAGCTACTGCAGCGCAGGTAAAGAACACACACCTGTGCATGTTCAGTTATACAAGTTATCTTTCTTAAAGAAACAAACAAAATAATTCATAGATAAAAGATCCATTCTATTCCTCATATTGTTGCATCTCTTCAGACGCACACAGGAGCGAGTCCCGCTGAACACGCATCGGTTACGCCCAGGATATGAATATGCCCCGCCCCTCCATGTCCCACAGCCAATCCCACAGCAGCCCAGATACCTGGCAGAAGGCACTGATTGGTGAGTTCTGCAAAATCATACGCATGTAAAGCAGCAGTAAACTATCGAAACTCATTCCCACCATCGAATAGGTAATTGACCTATTGGTAAGCCCCGCCCCCACCCTTAGTTACTGTCACTCACTCAGACAAACAAACTTGCTAACTGTCTTACAATTAGTGCTGTCAAACGATTAATGCGCATCCAAAATAAGTTTTAGTTTACACAATGTGTATGTACTGTTAATTTATTATGAAGGTCTATATATAAATACACATGCGTGTATATATTTAAGAAAAATGTTTAAATATTAAATATGCTTGTATAAATTATATTAATATATACGTGTAAATATTTTCTAAATATATACTGTGTTTGTGGATTTCTATATAGGTACATAAATAAACACAATACACACACACAGTGCTGATGGAAAGTTTGTGAACCCTTTGCAGAATCTGTGAAAATGCTAGTCATTTTAACACAATAAGAGAGATCAGTACTGTCCCGAGTAATATATTTTACATAAAAGATGTTTACATTTAGTCCACAAGACAAAAAAATACTGAAATTACTAAAATAACCCCATTCAACCCCATTTAATTGGTTGTTAATGCTGTGTGGTTACTTGGATGATCCACGGCTGTTTTTGTTTTGTGATGTTTGTTCATGAGTCTCTTGTTTGTTCTGAACGGTTAAACTGAGCACTGTTCTTCAGAAAAATCCTCCATGTCCTGAATCTTCAGTTTTCTAGCATCTTTTCATATTTGAGCCCTTTCCAGCAATGACCGTATGATTTTGAGATCCATCTTTTCACACTGAGGACGATTGAGGGACTCAAACACAACTATTAAAAAGGTTCAAACATTGATGCTCCAGAAGGAAACACGATGCATTAGGAGCTGGGGGTGAAAACTTTTGAATAGGATGAAGATATCCACATTTTTCTTATTTTGTAGAAATATATATATTTTTTCCATTTAGTACTGCCCTTCGGAAGCAACAGAAAATACTTGCATGTTTCCCGGAAGACAAATTAAGTACAATTTACCTTGATCTTCAAATTCAAGAAGTTTTCACCCCCCGACTCTTAATGCATCGTGTTTGCTTTTTGGATGTGATTAATCACGATTAATAATTTGACAGCTGTCAGTGTGAAAACCTTGTCCCAGGATGTTTTTGATACAATTTGGACAACGAAGGACCTCTTCTTGAGGAGCATTCAAGTGGGACTTAAATATTCCACATTCTAAAATAAAATATTTTAGAATATGCAAAAACACAGATCACAATGCAAATGGGAGAAGCCTCATGTTACGGTCGTCACGATCGCAATGACAGCATCTCGGATCAACACTGTTCATGTACTGCGGTGTAAGATTAAATGAATTTACATTAACCAGTGTAATATGGACAGGCGCTGAAATGCAGACCTTCGTTTTTGTGTTTGACCTACACTGTACATGACGTGAGAACAGTCTATTTGTGCAGAATTTCTTATAAATATTAACTATGCTATTGCAAATTAGAAACTTGTAATAGCAACGGTTACATCTCACAAATCTGATGTTTTTGTGTTTGTTTTTTCTCACAATTTTGACCCTTTTCCTCAGAATTCTGAGTTTACATCTCAGTTCTGTTTTTGTTTTGTTTACAATCTTTTCTGCAAAAAAAACCCCAAAACAAATAACATAGCACTTTTTTCTCACAATTGGGAGTTAACATCTCACAATCTTCATTTTTTTTTTTTTCTCAGAATTGTGAGACGTCACAATTACATTTTTTTTCTATGGCAGAAGTAAGCTTCCATAGCAAATAAACTTCCTAGACATTTAGGAATAATCTTCATGGTCAAAATTTTATAAAAGAAAAACAATACATAAATTATCTGCTGCTGATGTTGTTTTTAAATTGCTTTTAATAAAATGAAAATGTGTGCTTTTAGGGACCTAAGCGTGGATGCTGGAGTGCCACATCAGTATCCTCTGCAGCAGATCCCTCAACCCTACCAGCATTACCTGGCTTCACCCAGAATGCACCACCTCCCCAGGAACACCTCCTCCACCCAAGTGGTTAGTGTGTGTGTGTGTGTGTGTGCGTGTGTGTGCGTTTATGTATGTATGTATGTATATATATATATATTAGTGGTGGGCCGTTATCGGCGTTAACGTGCTGCGTTAACGCGAGACTCTTATCGGCGATAAAAAAAATATCGCCGTTAATCTATTCTCAAAGTTGGGTTGGGAGCTGGGTCTATACTACGCAAGCTATGATGACTTTCACCCTGATATTTTAGCGCGGATGTATACCTAGCCGAATTGCACTGTAGGGGGCGAGAACGAGTCTTCGAACTAGAGGCTCGCAGTCCGTGATGGACAGATTGTTAACGGCTGGTCTCTGTGGTAATACAATCGGGCAGGACATCCAAACGCTCATTCATCAACCTCAAATATGGCTTTTCATCTGAAAGATGTATGTAGTATCAACTTTACATGGCCGCTCAATATGATGTTAACCTAGAGAAATGTGCGCTATTGAAGTGTTTGTGTGGAAGCGCGTTTGCGCAGGACAGGCTCCGGTGCGCTCACTTGCTCTTAAAATCTCCGTCATTTTTGGTCATACAGATAAAAGTAGCCTAATACATCTTTCGAATCTGTAAAGACTCTACGTTTATTTGTGTGCACTCAGAATAACAACGAAACGTTGCGCTTTTAAGCAAGCAGGATGCGCTTTAGGTCTCATGTGAACTTGAGAATTCACTCCCGTGTCACCCTCTGCTTCCTGTGTGTATGCCTAACGTTACTGTGAAATTACCACATCAGACGTGACGTGCTAACATGGATGCAGCTATGAAGCCGCCGGGTTTGCTTCAGGAAAATTTATTTTAAGAAGCTTCCCAATGGAAACTGTAAACAGTTCATCACGACCTCTTGTGTATCCCTACAGTTCAAAATTCATGTTTAACTGAATAAACAGTTAGTAAACACAAGTACATCTTATTGAACATAGTTTATTTTCATCACCAATTATCATAGCAGAACAGCTTTCTCAAGCAGTTTGTGATGCATTTTGGAAACAGGAGATGCGCCCCTGGTCTAATGCGCCACCTGGCTTGAGAAACCCGTTCTCAAAGACTTTGAGTCATTATTTGGGTAGCACACATATTCTGAATGCCTTCGGCAGAATTCAAATGAGCCATTTTAATCTAGATTAATCTAGATTAATTTCAAAATTAATCTAGATTAATCTAGATTAAAAAAATTAATCTATGCCCACCCCTAATATATATATATATCTATATATCAAATATTACTTGTTTTATTTATTGATTTTTCTGTCTTGCTTTAGAAGTCTTTTATAATAAGTGCAAGTGTTGAATGTGGGCCTCGATGTTTAAGTCACGTATGTTGTGTTTCTGTAGGTTGTCCATGAGATAAGGAATTATCCTTATCCACAGCTCCACCTGCTGGCGCTGCAGAGCTTGAGTGCCAGCAGACACTCGTCTGCTGTTCGGGAGAGTTATGAGGTGAAACACACAGACAGATGAACAGTAACTCGCATACGTTCATGTCTTGCTCTTTAACTCTGAATCTGTGATCGTGTGCAGGAGCTGCTACAGCTGGAGGATCGATTGGGAAGCGTCAGCCGAGGGGCGATTCAGACCACCATAGAGAGATTCACCTTCCCCCACAAATACAAGAAGGTACATACACGCAGGGCCGTCGCTTGTGGGGTGACGATTACAGGGGCCCACGGCTGAGCGGGGGTCCACGGTAGAGGTCTGCTACCCGACCCGAACCCACGGGTCCCGAAATACTTTCGGGTTTAGGGTCGGGTTTCGGGTTAATGTTTAATGGATAGCTTCGGGCTCGGGTCGGGTTCGGGTTTGTAGCTAAACCAAAACTATATGCAGAGGCTTCGCTGCTTTCATAGACGCACGCACACACATATCGGGGCGTGGTGATTTCGGGTCGGGTTCGGGCTCTAAATTTAACTGCGCCGCTCGGGTCAGGTCGGGTCGGGTCAGACGATCTCGGGTACGGGCCGGGTTCGGGCTTCAGTTTTGAGTCCGTGCAGACCTCTAGTCCACGGCGACTTCAACCGACTGGCTGAGGCCAGCCTAAAACACAGCACAGTTGACGGACCACTGCTGCGCTTCGACATGAAAGCTTATCATTTGCACGTGTTTTTTAAGCCTTGCCAATTTAAACATTAAAAATAGTTTAAAGCATTCAAACACAAGACGTGGAAAAGCTGAACTGAGTACTCACGCCGTGTTCGGTGCACACGCAGAGAGCCGTGTCTCACAGACAGCAACATCTCGAGCTCTTCTTCATCTCCTCCTGCATCTGAACGAACAAATACAAATCGCAGTTTAAACATGAAAACAGAGATGTGTTTCAAAGAGCTTGAACACTGAATTTGCCTCTTCTACAAAATTGTCAAAATATCTGTCTTGGAGAGTACCCTTGAAAAAACTCAGTGAATGGAAAGTAAAGTGTGTATTATGCCTAATTTAGTTGCTGTAGGTGTCCTAAATGTTCATTTAAATGTTAAAATATTAAAGAAAATGAAAGAAAATCACTCACTGCTCTTAACTGAATTACTTTGTAGTTTAACAAGAATTATACTATGTTGAATGCTTGAATCTGATTGGCTGACACACGTTCTGAGGTGTGCTATTATTTTCAGGGAAACGCGCGGCGAACGTAGTTCCAGGCAGATCTCGACCGCATTACAGCTCCGTATCACTTCGCCAAATAGTTTCAGTTACTTCAAAAGGTCTTACAACAGCAATACAACCAAAACCAACAAGACACTGGCCAAATACATAAATATAGTAAGCAATGGGATAAAAACGACAATTTTTTGCCACAAAATTACGTTTTATGTACGTAAGCACATACTCTATTTCTCCCGCTCTCTCTCCCTCACAGACACACGCCGTTTACACACATGAAAACATTAACAACATTATCGTGCTGCTCTGACGACTTTGTCAGTAAATAGTTTAGCAACTTAAAAGTACATGACATTTCTCACAAGCGAAGAGAGGTAACCACGACACTGTTCGTGAGGAAAATGAACTTAAAGTTTCACTAGTGCTGCCGAACACTGATGAGAGAGAGACTCAGAGAGCTAACGTTAAGTCAGTTTAATTCACACGCTCAATCTCTCTCGCTCTCATATATAATTTGGTTATTAGCTGTATTTGTCAGTTATCAACGGCTCAAGCCTCCGTTACGGTTTAAAATGACGTTTTGTAATTAGCAAGGGAGGCATTAGATGAGATGCGGAATAAATAATCCTACTCACAATAGCGATTTAAGTAGAAAAACCAGACGAATGTCTTGAAATATATCATCTGATCGATGTGTTGAAGTGTGGCAACCGTAGTAGAAGCGGAATAATTGACTCCAGGCCATTGAATTATTAGAAAAATAATGCACACCTGAGGTGGTGATTATTCATGACTTAATCCACAGACAAACCAAAAATTATTCAGACACCAGATATAATTTTTATATTTTTTTTTTACCAGTGGGTGCAAAAAAATTATTTGGGACCATAAATTATTCAGACACTTTGACCTGAGCATGTTTTGTTTAAGTGTTTTTTCTTTAATTGCTAATGTGACCTTACTCCACAGACTGAACTAAATGAAGCATTGCTTGGTAATTAGTCAACAAAGTATTGATAGTTGTGTAAATATTGTCATGCTAACAGTTGTCTGAATTTTTGGTTCACTGTAATACATTAAATACCTTTCTATCAGTTATCTGACATTATCAAGAATCATTTGTTCTGACGCAGTTTAACTTGAGTTCTTGTCTAATTTTATTACCATTTTCTAAACTATGGCGAATAAACTGATGATACTGAAGGTGTTTGAATATATTTTGGTTTGACTGTATTTTTAATTTTTAAAGTAAAGCCTATGCAGTGCTGTTCTACATTTGATTATTCGGTTTCTGTACCTGGACACCTACTACCTTGAGAACTTAAGCATTGTGTAAAAGCACAAATTAATAAATAGAAGGAACATACAAATGAAACCATTTGAAACCGGGCCCGCAGGTACCACCTGCCCCGGGGTCCTGCAAACCCCAGCTACGGCCCTGCATACACGCACTGTTCAGTCACACTTTCATGTCCAACCTACAGGTTTCTGCTGCTTACACACTTGTGTGCCTTTTTGTGTCTGTAGCGGAAGCCGCTAGATCTGAAGATATGGGAGAGCGAAGAAGAGTCGGATGTGGATGAGAAATGCACCATTTGCCTCTCCATGCTGGAGGATGGAGAAGATGTCAGGTAGTATATAATAAAGACAGATGAAAATATATTATTCAAAAATATGGGTCAGTAAGATTTTTTTTTTTTTTTGATCATTTTTAAAAATGCTTTTGAATTAAGTCTGTTCTGCTCACAAAGGCTGCATTTATCTGATCAAAAATATAATAAAATCAGTAATACTCTGAAATATTATTACAATTTAATATAACTGTTTTTCATTTGAAAATATTGTAAAATGTAATTTATTGCTGTGATGTAAAGCTGTATTTTCAGCATCATTACTCTAGTCTTCAGTGTCACGTGGTCCTTCATAAATAATTATAATATGCTGATTTTCTGCATAAATAACATTTCTGATTATTATCAATGTTGAAAACAGTTGCGCTGCTTCATGTTTTTGTGGAAACCATGAACAAAATAAGTTTATTTGAAATACTTTTTTGTTGCATAATGTCTATTGTCACATTTAATCAATTTATTGCATCCTTCCTATTAATTATAATAAATTATTAATTAATTTAAAAATAGTTTGAACCAAAGTATTACACCAGGAGGTTCAGGAGTTGATGAGTAGATAATTAATTGTACGAAAATGTTTTAAATTATTGAAATATTCATTTAAAACCACAGGAGGTACAAAAGTTTGCATCATTAAACTACACTATAAATTCTACAAAGTAACATTGATATTTTAATATTTATATTCTGTTATAGCATTTTTGATATTTTGAATAGCCTTTTAATTTTGTATTTTCAGTTTCTTGTTTTAGTTTTAGTAATTATTAATGTACATTTGTAATTTTTGCATATTTAATTTGAGGTTTGGTTAATTGAAATTTTAGTTTTAGCAGCTTTAGAACTTCAATTTAAACGTTTTCCTGCTCAATTTTCATCTAACATTTTTTTTATTGTATTTCCATATTTTAGTTTTTAACCTCCATTTTAACCATTTACAAAGGAATAATCTTTATATATGCAAATATTTTTTTCTTAAGTCAATTTGACCTAAGAACTGTTATTTTTTATTTATTTAATATTAAAAACTATTCTTAATAGCTTGAGTTCTATTTAACAACAATGCAAAATACAGGATGCCCACTACTAAACACAACAAGAATGGAGCATGTCAAAATGCAGTATGCTAAATTGCTAATGCAGATCTACTCCTCCTAATAAACCATTTCTCTCTCTCTGTTTTCAGGCGGTTACCCTGTATGCATTTGTTCCATCAGGCGTGTGTGGATCAGTGGTTGGCCACCAGTAGGAAGTGTCCCATCTGCAGAGTGGACATCCAAACACAGCTCACCCCCGAGAGCTGAAACACACTCGGCGAAATAACACGCATTAACAAATAACTCGCACACACACATGCTCTATTTCACTCTTATACATCCACAGACATTTCCATCCACACACACTATATATTACCTACACACATGTATGATGAGCCATCCAACACACACTAAACACACACTCACACGCTTTACTGAGCCAATGACAATAACTGACACTACACACTCACACACACGCACGTGCTGGTAGAAACTAAAAGGTCTGTTGCAAGGAGTGATTCTGTCTTTAGGGAAATGGTGTGTGTCTGTAGCATGTGTGTGTATTTGTGCAATTCCTTAAGCCATGAACTTTACTAAAAACCCTCAGCTTGCATACAATACACACACACACACTTACAAACTAAATATAATGTATACACGATGGCGGATAAGACACTGTCAAATCTAGCTGCTGGAGTGTGTGTGTGTGTGTGTCCACTGTATTTCTGATCTGCAATACTGCTTTAGTCTTACACACTGGGTTGTTTGCGTTTGTGCGCTTGTTCACCATTTTGGTGTGCGTATGTGTGTTAATATTTTCTTGGGTTAGCGGTGCACGACGGTGCATGTAGAGAAGCCAAAAAAGAACACGCAACAACAAGAACAAAATACGAAAACACAAAAGCAACTCATTTCCGAGACAGCAGGAGGAGGGCTGTTGTCTTACAAAAAAAAAATGTAGGCCGAGAATGTCGTGATTGGTGGATTCGTGTAGATAGGCGCAGTAGTAGTTGCATGCATCTGTGCTTGGGTTGTTGTTTCAAGGTACACCTGGAAGTGTGCGTGTGCTTGTGTGCGCGAATGCATGGAGGTGTATTAGCTCCTTTAAGCTGTGACGATCCGTAACATTATCAGACTCATGTAGCGTGTGCGTGTGTGTGTATGTGTGCACGAGAGAGAGACCCTGCCATGACCTTTGATCCTAAATGCCTACTGAAAAAAGCACATGTGAGCATAGCTAAAGTGCCCGGCCTCACTCTGGTGCTGCGCTGCCATGGTTTCTGTATTTATTATTGGTATTTAAAACATGCAGTGTTTGGAGGGGGCGGGGCTTGTGTGTCCAACCGTGTTCTTGTGTGACAGGTCTCCCCTCGTGGTTGCTATGCTGGTTGCTATGCTGTATTGCTAGAACTACAATGTAGAATGTCGTTTGATTAAAGGACCATCCGCCAACAGCACACAAGCGGGTCAAAACGGATGCAGCAATTATTCATATTTGGCCTGAAACATACGCAGGTAGTTTTCTGTTTCAGCTCAAATTTCGTGAATCTTGCTGAGCTAGTTAAAGTTGACATGTTTACAGCTAGCGAAACAAACAATAGCACATCTGGTTTAATAACGCAAAAGTTTGAGCACTGAAGTTTGCAAAAATGCACATTATGCAATACGTATGTTTCTGGCTTTAGTTGCTTATAGGATTAATCACTTTAGTTGTTTTTACGTTTAATTTTAACAACTTGCAACAAGGGTATTCTATTTACCCTTTTTTTTCCCCAAAATGTCTGGTTAAATTTTGCTTTATGTAAATTTTGCTTTTTCTCTTACTGTCTGTTCAGGGTGTGTTCAAAATCTAGCAATCTACCCTGTATAAGCTGTTAACTATGGAAGCTTGTTTCCACTATGGGATAAAAAAAAATACAAATAGTAATTGTGACTTTTTATCTTATTTAGACATTTTTCACACGACTCTGAGAACAAACTCAGGAATTGTGGGAAATAAAGTCCAAATAGAGTGGTGGAACGATGATGTCATTTTGTAGGCAAAAACCCGGAAGTGAGTTAGCGTTTAGCACTTCCGGTTCCAGAGTCAATGGGATTTTGATTAAATCCCTTGAATAAGGTCCGTGGTTCACACAAGCTCAAGATACTTTCGCGTTTTATTCTACGACATAAAACACACCAGTTACACCACACTCGTGATTTTTTTTTAAGCGGATACGTTTCTTAAAAAAGACTGTTGCTCAATGGGACTACAGGCGCTGTCGAACACATTCAACGTCATCACGCAAACGGTTTATCAATTTACAGTATTTTGCAGTTGTAGTATAATTTGTAATACAAATAATTTTAGAATAACCAATGAATAGTTTCCCGCATTTTATATTGTTGTTCGACAATTTTTTTTATTTTTTATTATTTTTTTTGCTTTGTCCCGAAATACGACAAGTCTTCGGATGGAAGATGCTCGTTTTATCACTTACTGATGCGGAAACTTGTTTGTACCATAAGTTCGTACCATAAGGTAAACTCATATTATGATTATTACATGTAAAGACCACATTTACCATCTTTACGTGGTGAAAGTGAAACTTTAATGATGCATAGTGCCACGTTAAAACTAAATGTTTATTCATATTGCCACATTAAGCTGTTAGAAAGCATATAGATTGAGCATTTCCTAGAAGCAAGGATAAAATAGCATATTGTGTACCCACCCTAACAAAATGAGCTGAAATGTGGTGCGTACTTCACTAAAATAAGTTCAATCTTACCATATCCAAAAACTTGCTCACTCTGATGTTATTTAAAAGTTTAAATATGCAGCGATACGTTTTTAATTCATATTAATCAAGGAATTATTGATTTTTTTTAATGCACCTATTTCGAAATGTACAGAAATACGTGTTTTGATATGTCCTTCTGTTATGAGTATTTCATTTATTCACTATATTATTTATAACTAATGTCTCATTTCAGTTTTAGTTTGGCTCTAGTTTTGTATTTATTCCAGTTTATATGAAACGGTTCATGTAGCGTGGATTAAAATTCATATACAGTGTAAATCCTTTTCACTGAACACGTTAAAAATAATTTTGAGAAAGTTGTCGGGAGCGCGATGGTGGTGACTTTGAAGGCGAGCGACCGTGGTGCAGTAGTTTGTTTATAGCCTAAGTTTAGCTTTTCAGTTCTGGCGCTTTTATTTAGGCTTTAAAATTCGTCAGTTAACTTATTTTGTGAAGACATCTTGATGGACAAAACGTGTAAGTTTCATGAACTATGACTGAACACAGAGTTTATGTTTTGCAACAATCCAAAAGCCTATGAAAAAATCCTATCGGCTTTTTGTCAAAGGAAACCAGTTTCATGCTAACAGCCGATCCGCCTACAGAGTTACGTCATAGTTCCCCTACTCTATTGTGAGACAAAGGGCAAATACTTGTTTTATTACTTATTCCTTGCAGAAGCAAACCAAAATGCAACAATTTGTAAACTCAGAGTTCTGAGAAAAAAAGTCAGAATTACAATATAGAAACTCAGAATTTTTGAGAAAATCATATAATTTTGCCCGCATTCTCCACCAATATTAAAATTAGCTTATCAAAATGCATTCTGAAATTGCCTTCTCTATAAAGCATATTTTCATTTTTGTTCAATTTTGCTTCATTTGACCTAAAAGTAAATTTGAAAAACCATTTCTGTAAAAAAAAAATCTATATTGGTTTCAGCCGTTGAGCTAAATTTTTGCCTGTGGTTGGCTCCTCCCCCGGTGTTCTGTGTGCTGATTGGTGGATGATGGCTCGTGTTGATTGTTTACACAGGGTTATGTCCGTTGAAATGCCTTAAGTATTTAACAATCATAATTTATTACTAACTGTAGATATCGTGGGTACGTATTTAATTTTGTATAGTTAATTTTTTTGCAATGGAATCATATTTAATTTATTTAGAAATAACACAAAATTATTAAAACCCTTACCTCATGTTTGAGTTGGTTTGCGGGAATGCTTCGCATGCGGTTGGTCGTGTTCGTGTATGTTTCTCCCTTTGGTGCTGTGACCTTACTGACATTCCGCTTGCTGATTGGTCAGACACGGCAGCGGAGTGGGAGTATTATGGGTTTTGATTCGCTGTCCTGTTTGCACTCTTAGTTTTCCAAGGCCACCCTCTCACTGGCATCATTTCTACCACTCTGGCGAACTTTGCAACACAATCTTTCTCTCTGGAAGTCTTTCTTACATCGTTAATGTTTACATGATCTTTACCTCTCTCATTCATGTCTGTCTATAGTCAGTCTTTCTCTGTTTAACAGTTTTATTCGTGTTAATGTTTACTTCCTATTTGCTTTCTCTTTTGTCATGCTTTTTTTCTTTAACAGTCTTAAATTATTAATGTTTACATTCTCTCACTTTCTAAGGGTGTGTTTGAAATCTAGTGAGATGCCCTACATAGGTAGTTACCTTCTAAGGCAGCATAATAACAAAAAAACCTTTTAAGTGAATCATTTCAAACAAAGTACATAGACAGCATCAAATATACAAAGTGCACAAGAGATCCGACTTCAGATACACTGGAAAAATTATGGGAGAATTAATTATTTTCACAAGGGAACGAAACGGCAATTATGAAATATTTTCACAGCAAACATGAAATATTTAAGGAAAAAATTTAATATTCATTTGTTGTAAAGCATACTTAAATATAAGTAATGTAAAGGATCAATAATATGTATTATTTATAACTTTTTTACAGTGTAGTGTTTCCTATTAGCATATTGCTAAGCTAACAAAGCACTTTGCTTAAAATTGTAGCATGCACGTATATTGGATAAATGGTCCACTGTTTTTAATCAAAATATTTGGGCACTGAATGGATTATAGTTATGATTTTGCCCGCATTCTCCACCAGCTTTTGTGACCGAGCTTGTCGCAATGCGTTCTGTGATTTACATCTCTGTTAAATATATAGTTAATCTTAGTCACTGCATAGGACACATTGCATATGCTGTTGTCTAATCTAAGTAGGTGGCTGACTAGATTTTGGAACAAGCTCATTTTTTTCGCAATCTCTCATTCCTTGTGCCTATTTCTGTTTCATCTCTATTATTGTCAGTTAGCGCTTTCAGACTGTCTCCAGGGCATGTGAATCCATTTTTCCAGTCTCTCTCTCTCTTTCTCCCTGTCTCATGGCAGGGTCAGGACTAACAGAGTATGATAAAGCACAACAGATTTAAAATGCATGTTTTTCTCAGGTTTCAATATATACATGACTAAATGGAAATATACAGCTAAATAGAGAAAATAAAGACTAGTGCAGATGTTCTACTAATGATATTAGATTGATTTTTTGCTGCTGCTTGCATAAAAAAAAAAAACGTAATAATGTTGTCCTAAAAGTGCCAGTGACAGGGGTGCCGCGTGCTGTGGGTGTTTTTTCACTAGCGGATTTTCTAGCAGAATATAGACTATTATTCATATTAAAGCAATAGCGCCTCCTGCTGGTGTGCTAGTACGTAACTGGTTCTGTGTAAAATGTTAGAATTCTCTTTTGGTGGAATTTTTGTACCTTATTTATTACTACTACTAATGATGAATTTAAAAGTGGCATCGCTGAAATGTTTTTTGGTTTTGTTATCATTGTTTAATTTCAAAGCTTGTACATTATCCTTTTTGTATGTGCTCATTTTGTAATAAAAATGTTTAAATGCTTAAACGCCCGTTTTCTTTTTTTCACAAGCACATCTTTCTATATCAAACATTATATAAATTGGAAAATCCAGCTGAAACGTGGTATCTGGTTTTATGTTGTTTCTGGCTGGTCCAATCTAATATAAATGGCTTGGACGCTTTGTACAAGCTAATTTGCAAGATGCATAGCGTTTTATTTATTAGAATTATAAATCACCCCATATGTTGAGCGAGCAGTATATCAGTCTTAACACTAGAGGGCCAAACAGACTGTTTTAAAAGCCTAATGAGACAATGTAATGTCAAATACAAACAACATTTTAATATACACTCATTTATGAAAATAGACAAGAGAGTGTATCTATTGTCTGTAATATGCTCATTTATTTTTAATCAAACTCATTACATTCTGTTAACAAAGCAATAAATAATTCACACTCACTTTTTCTAGTGCTTCTAACACTGTTGTAGATGAATTATCATTAGAGTCAAGGTGAAGTTAAGTTTGCAACCCAATTTTCTGTAATGTGATATATTGTTCATAAGTTTGGGACAGTTTGCATTTACTTGATAAAAACGATTAAATTGTGGGATAATACTATTTATAATAATATGCAAATAATTTAAATATATACATGTAATTTATTTCTGTGATGCGGAGCTGAATTTTCAGCATCATTATTACGGTCTTCAGAAATTATTCTAATATGCAGATTTGCTGCTCAAGAAAGTTCAAAAGAACAACGATAATTGGTAATATAATTCATTTTTAACATGTCTTTACTGTTACTTTATATCAAGTTAAAGCCTCCTCGTTAATTTTTTTTAAATTAATTTCTTACCCCAGCTTACCTTTTACATTTGATATGTTGACTAAGGCATTTTAGAGTAAAAGAAAATGTATGCACACAGAAAAACTTGAATTCTTCGCATATTTTGATAAAGTGAATATTTACAATAATTTATACATGCAACTATCCCCATCCGTTCTATCCCTGTGAGTTGTCGTTATTCAGAAAAGAAAGTTTGTCCAGATAGGTCATTGCTTTGCACACTACCAAACTGTAATAAGTCTCCAGCATGCCACAGCTCCTCCCCTTTCCCGCCCCTAAATCCCGCCAGGCCATGCCCATCATCCCCACCTCCATCCCGGCAGAGTTGAACAGGAAGTTGTAGCAGCAGGGGTTATAGCGGATGTGTCGGTCACCAGAAAACCGAGCGCTGTGAGTGGCCACCACACCTGCCCGTCTTGCACACAGGCCAATCAGGACGTCGGAGGGGAGGGGCAACGATACATCCTCAGCGGCGACATAAACTTTTCTCACAACATCTTGAGACAGAAGAAAGGCAGGGCCAGAGCAGTAGTCCTGAAGATACTTGTCAGGGTACACTTTATAGGGCAGGTAATGCGGTTTGTCGGGGTCCCGCTCAGGTGCGGCCCGATGGATGACCCTGCCTAGGTAAAGGTCATCAGGGTGCATTCTCAGTCCTAGCAGGTATGATGTAAGTGCAGGAAGGTTTAAATACACAGAATCCTCAGATAGGACGATAAATCGGGCTTGTGGACAAAAAAGTAGGATCCATTGAAGCGCCATTTTAACTTGTTCCCAGTGTCCTCTCTGCCAGTCGCCCCTTGAAATGCCTCCCTCGAACTGCACGATGTCACCGTAGCGCTCAGACTCCTCCCTCATCACATCAAGATCCGCCCCTAAATGGGAGGAGCCTATGAAAAACAACGTCCGCACGGCAATACTGTGCACCAACGTCTGATTGGCCCAGGAGTTTCGCACCGCCTCCCTCTGACTCGAGTTTCCAGGGGAACTCAGGACCAGTGTGAGGATGAGGAGGTCCTGATGATGAAGGCAGGGTTCGGTGTTAATGGGGTAGAGCTGTGAGGTGTTGAGCCTGGTCTCAGTCAGGTCCAGTTTGCGTGCACGTTCCCGGACCTCTAGGACAAAGTGGTCAGAGTAAGCGGCGGGAGACGACTGCAGGAGAAACTCTTCCACTATGTCACCGCCAAACAGCAGCGCATGAAACAAGATGACGTTACACAACAGGAAGCACCACTGGTGAGTCTGCAGCCGGAACACACAGATCTGACAGAGGGGAACAAGAAATGTGACCAAATTATAGCAACAACTAGATTTTTGCATTCTCTGAAGAATATAGAAGTGGTGTTTGCTAATAGCAATCCAGGCTAGGATTGTTATCCCGTTGCTAATGTGTACTGAGTAGTTTTTATAGTTAAAAAACATTAAAAAAAATGTATTACTTGAAATAAGATACACATTGAACATAAATAATATATACAAAATTTTACATTTTATTTTCCTAGTTGCCAAAACAACTTTCTGTTTTTATTTTAGTTTAACTAAGTACTAAAATAACTCAAATTAAGTGAACTGAAACAAATAAGCTATAGATATGTTTTTATAATAATAATAATGACAAAAACATTCAACAAAATTACTAAAACTTTGTCAAATTAAACTAAAAACATAATATAAAAATAACATCTCATTCAAAGTATTAACAAAAAACTACAATAATATATCAATTATACTAAAATTACACTTGCTAGGGTGTTGGTATGATTGTTTTGGTGGTTGCTAGATGTTTTAGATCAATACCAGTTTTTCAGTACATTTATTTTATCTCTATTTATTTTAGAATATTTTAATTTTAGCTTAAATTTTTAGGGCTATAATTAAGAATGAATGCATAATAAAACTGCGATGATTTAAAGTTTGAAGAGTTTTTACAACAATTACATTTCACAAGGTTTTCTTGCTATTTTGGGATGTAGTTGTAGGTATTTCAAAGTTTATTTTTATTTTATTTCAGTTACTTTAAAGGTTACAAAATATTTCCAATATTCCAATTATGTTTTTTTTTTTAACAAAAAACTGTTTATTTTATCTTTATTAATAGTTGCCACTAAAAAGTATGACCATCACCGATACAATCATTTGTAATGTAAATTATAATTGTTTTTATAAATCAAATACACATACTGATAAAATGACCATGCAGTATAAAAATAGTTTATTCTGGTTCTGTGCTTAGCTGGTGAACCAGCATGGGCAAGGAAAACCTAGTTAATCAGCATGATTTCTAACGCTGTAGAAGTCTTGCTGGTTCTGCTAGTTACGCAGTTAACCACCTATCAAAAGCACAACATGCTGTATATACAGGGGCCAGATGCACAAACTGATAAGATCGTCTTAAAAGTTAGTCACCTAATTTGTTTCTGCAAGACTGGTCATACATTTTGTTAAACCAGTTACATAAAAATGTATATTGGTCTAATTTAAAACCCTGAAAATTAAGGCTAGTTATTTAAACTGGTTCTTAAGACAAAGTCTTAGCATGGTGACTATGTTAATGCAACTGGCCAGAGAATATTCTAGAACAGTGCAAATAAGCCATTCGCACTAATGAAGAGGAACGATGATAGAAACTAAGGACAAATAATTACTTACCTTCATGATGTCCCTTTAGGCTGTATTTCTTTCTTTCTAAATCAGTTTGAATTTCTATTCAGTTTTCTGAAGCATGAACCAGAGTGCGTGCTGCTCACCTGGACACTGTTTCTGCAGTAAGCTGACGCCAGGTAATGGTAACCTAACACAGCTCCGTCTCCACTGGGCAAAGATGTCCAGCTTCATCTACAGTAATAATGGATGATGTCAGGATACATTACTCAAGAGCAACTCACACACAGGCTGTTCCCAGACTGCTTATATTTCCCTCATAACTACCGTTATGTTCTGATCTAACAGATCATTTGAAAGTAACGAGTCGTAGAAATTTCAGATGTACAAAATAAATGCCATTTTACATACTATTGGGACTATATAGTAGACTTGTTTATATTAATGCCAGTGGATTTTCTGATAAGTGTGCTTTTGTAACACTTTATAATAAGGTTTCATTATTAACATTATTTACTTATCATCTGAACATGAACTAACAAAAACAATACTTCAGCTGCATTTATTAATCTTTGTTAATGTTATTTTTTACATTCAGTAATACATTTTAAAAGTTGTAAAATTTGATATGTACATTTACAAATACGTTTTCAAATCAAAAGTTGTATCTGTTAACAAACTTAACATTAGTTAAATCAAATGTATACAGTTTTGTGTATTTTTGCGATGCTGAAGCCCCTTGCAGTAAATGAGTGGAATTTACTATTATACTAAATATATAACTGTAATTAATGTAAATTAATCCACTTTTTTATTTTTTATTGAATGCTTGAAAAAACAATAACAATTGTCATCATTGTCAAAACATAACAATACAACAGCAGTACAGGGTAATTCAGTCTTTCAGTCCAGTTTGAATCTTAAAAAAAGAGGTTTGCATTTAGAAAATTTACATTTATGAATATGAAATTTAGCTAACAGGAGAATAAGGTTTATGAAATAAGTAGCTCCTTTTTCACATTCATGAAAGCCAAAAATTACTTAAGTAAAGGCAAAATTATGATTCACATAACATTTGATAACGTCAAGAATGTCACACCAAAATGATTTTGTGTAAGAGCAATTCCAGAATAAATGTAAAGAAGTTTCATTGTTTTCTAAACAGAGAGAACGGTTGGCATTTATATCATTCTTAAGTATTTTAAGAGAGCACTTATCTGGGTAAATTCTATTAATCAACTTAATTGCAATTTCTCTCATTTGCAATCCGCTCTTTTCACAAAATAGAGTGGGGGACTACAGGTGCATCTCAATAAATTAGAATGTCTTTGAAAAGTTCATTTATTTCAGTAATTCAACTCAAATTGTGAAACTCGTGTATTAAATAAATTCAATGCACACAGACTGAAGTAGTTTAAGTCTTTGGTTCTTTTAATTGTGATGATTTTGGCTCTGAATAAAAAAAAGAAGGTAATTTTAAAATCAGAATTGCGTGATATAAAGTCACTAATAAATGAACATTAATAAAAACACAACAAAATAACTACAACTAAACTAAAATGTAAGTAAAAACACAAAAGAAATCTAATTCAAAATATTAGCAAAAACTATAGTAGTATATCAGTTACCAAAATAACTCTGTTCCAGAGCACCATGTACAAATAAAGACCTGTCATAAAGCGTGTGGTGTAATTTATGTGTTTGTGTGACAGTGAATGTGTTTTGGTTTGTTCCTGATGTGAACATTTGTCTTCTGTAAGAATGAAAGACATGTGTGTGATGATTCATATGTCAGAAGAAGAGCTATTTTCTCTGGTCTACGAACACATTTACATGCTGTGCATAATTCACTGTCAGCACTAACCTGCATACCTACATCGATATCACACAAACAGTCTCTCTCTCTCTCTCTCTCTCTCTCTCTGTCAGTCACACACCTCAAGATGAGTGAGGCTCTGTCTCGTACATGATGTACTGCAGAGAACAAGACAATCAGTGACTCACAGTTTGACAGAAGAAGAAGAGCAACACAATGACATCAGAGAAGTGAGTACATTCATGACAGAAAGACATATGATTCTGTTGAAAAACATAAATATGATGCATTGGAAACGGTCTCAAACAGTAATTTCATGTTCTATGGATTCAAATGAGGAAGTGTGACTCTACAGGGCTCTCATTTTTTAAGGTTTGTGTGGTTTAGATATATCAGGAGGACTATAAACAGTAATTGTGGCTGATATTAATTATTTCATGAAGGCACGTTGCCACAGGAAGCAGTCTCATTTGCATGCCAAGTGTGTTCTTATGACTTATGCTACTGATATATTTAATTATTTATTATATTAACTGAAATTAGTCACATTATACTGTATAGGATTTATTCTTATTAGTGCAATGCAATTAAAAAATTAAATTAGTATAAAATCATTACATCTAGGTGAATACAAATATATTATTTAAACATTTCGCTGTTATTAAAAATAAAAGTGTGCTTTCATAAAAAGTGTCTTTATCCCTGCACTTTGTTACACTGTGACCGTTTCTCTCCAATAATGTCCCGATAATCTCTCTAAAAATAATGCTTTGCACTTTCTCACATCATATTTCTTGACCACACATGGTACAGAGGTCGATTTCTCTTGCAGTCTTTGTCTGCTGTTTCTTTACCATTACCCCCGACAAGCATAAGAGTAATTCTGTTCTGGAAAAACAAACTTTAAGTGATTATTTAGTAGAAAAATACAAAATAAAATCTGAATGCAAAGCACAAAATATTGAGTGTAAATGTGCTTTAATGATATTTGCTAATTTAGGTGCTTTTAGTGTCATGCTTGAATGGAAGCTTATTCTTTTGGAAATCATATCCTAAGCTGACTTCTGCCGTGGATTAAATACATTGATAGGTTTATGACTTTTCTTTATTTTTATGTGACTTTTTATTTCACAATTATGACTTTTCTTGCTATTCTGAGTTTATATCTTACAATTCACTCTAGATTTCTTGTGCAGTTTTAACTTTTTTCTTACAATTTTGAATTTTTATCTGACAATTCAGACTTCTTTCATGCAATTTAAAATGTTATATTTCACAATTCTGTTTTTTTTTTACGTTTTGACTTTTTCCCTCCCAATTATGAGCTTATATCTCACAGTTGAGTTGTTATCAGTTTTTCAGTTTTGACTTTAACATTAACTTTTTTTATCTCAACAGCAATTAACAGCAATTTTTTTATCTCAAATTTTTCTCATAATTCATACTTTTCTCATAGTTCTGAGTTAATATATTACAATTTAGACTTTTTTCTTGCAATTCTGAGAAGAAAAGCCTTGGTGTGAGTTTGTACCTTGCAGTTGTGAGATCTGAATTATGAAATAAGAAGTTGCATTTACCTTTTATTTTTCTTTATTGCTTGGTGGAATGACACACAGTAGTGATTGAAGTATTTTTACTCTGCTTTAAAAGTACATTTATCAAGTGTATGTACTTAATCAGTGTTTTTCTTTAGTACTTCACATTCCAAAGCATAATATTGCACGTTTTACTGCACTATATTTCATTATAAATATCATTTAATACTTAATTACATTAGAAATCTCATGCTATTTTTACTTTTACTCAAGTAAAAGTAATTCAAAGTTTACTTGATTACAAGAAAGTACTGCATTTTTAATGTTCTAAGGTATTAAAGGTAAAAAACAACAACTTTTATTTATAAAATGTAGTGCAGTAAAAAGTACAACATTATTTTTTGGAATGCATTATTTCTGAACACTCGGATAAATACAGATACTTTTTAAATTTTTGAGTAAATAAAAAATACTTCAGGACTGTCCATCTCTTGGGAAACAAGCTCTATAGTTTCCTAAAGGTTTAGATATGAAAGAGTAAAAAGACAGTAGACTGTACTTAATTAACTGGTACTTAGTTAGACTGTATTCTTCTGATGAAGAGAGATTTAATGATCAGGAGGATATTTGAGAACAAGTGTCTCAACTCACTTCCAAGTAAAAGGATTGTGGGATTTTATACAGCAGCCTTTAAATCACACTCCGTAGGGCATTCCCATTACTGTCAGTCTTTGTCTCTGGTAATTATGAGTTTTAAAAGTCACTGGTTGAGTGTGATATCGGCCAGAAACCCATAATGACTGGTTGTGAAACCGTTTCGGCTCTGGGTTGTCATGGTAACAGCACTGCTTGCCAGGAGGATGATTTTATTATCGGTATAGGGAAACAGTATGTTGAATTGGTGACCGGTTTAGCACTCGGGTTTCATGGTATGAAGTTATATGACAGTGCAGTCGCTTCTCAGAGTGACAGGAGTGTCCAGTTGTCGCAGCTTGGTTGTGTTTTGATTGTCAGTGCAATTATTTCCTCTTGTCAGTTTGTGTGAAGACTGCAGATGTGTGCGATGTGGTGCAATGTTTGTTGACAAGACGTGATATGATTAATTGAGGTGACCCCTGACCCCTGACAAGCACAACCCCCATCCTCTCAGCTGTTGTCACGCTGAAACACTGCACTTACCTAACACAGCTCTGTACACCGCAGAGAAGCGTCTCTGAAGAAAGAGAGAGGGCAGAACACCAGAAAACAATGCGCAGTGAAAGCAGACAGAGTCAAGGGCATTAGACGCACACCCACATGTGTGACTCACAACTGAGCCGGTGTATATCAGAAAAGATTGATCAGTAAAGGTCTGCTCTCATTGAGAAATACAGTTTGGACCAGACATGGTTGTGTAAGACTGAAATGTATTTTTATTTAAAAACCTACTGGCCAAAACGTGTAAATGCAATACAAATTCAGCCCATACTTTCTTGAAAGTGTAATTATGTAATCTATAAATCATCAAATACCATGATTAATGAAATGTCTGTATACTATGTATTCTTTTATTAATTTGTAAGGCATGTTTTTGAGTGTTGTATGGAGGGCTTTCAGAGGCTATAAATATCAATCTAGCTTTGAAAGCATAAGATCCCACCCTCCCAGCAAACCACTCTCCAAACTTAAGCCACGCCTCCAAAACACATGAACGCGCACGCAGAGTCAGACCAGAGACTAGCCACCGACACAATGAGAGATGGAGGAAGGTTGAATGCAACGCTGTCAGATTACCTTATGTCTCATTCACCAGTGAGAAAACATTACAGTATAAAGAGCATAATATTACAATAATAACGCCTTCCATTCGTTCTCACGCTACAATGACGTAATGTAACGCACTGATGTCGTATCATGTCTGCGTGAACAGAGGTATGCAAATCATAGCCCATGGTCCTACACCTTCCATAGACAATGTAAATACATGTAGCCCACTTAACTTAGTGATTGCTATCAGGATATGAAGAGAGCTTCAACCAGCATAACAAAACATTGTATTGAACCAAATCACTTACCCTGCCTGTAGGTGACTGAAACCACACATGTAGCCTAAAAGTAAAAAGTAAAGCACTCAAATGCAGGATTGATAACGGTATTCTGCTGTGTGAGTCCTCAAGTCTCCTCATCATCAGTGTTGTAATCTACTGTACAGCTTGTTCACAGCAGAGCAGATGGGTGTTTTGTTGTTTGCCCACTGTGTTTTAAGTGTGATGAGTTTGCGTATGTGTTCTCTGGAAATGCTGAAATTCAGAATTTCCTTTGTTTAATGTTTGTGTGTATGTTCAGCAGACCCTTTAAAGTAGACGAGGACCTCTTAGTCATCAAAAATAGCACCAAGGGTCACTGCACGAGCAACAGCCACTCCACGAGGAATGAAGTCTCGTCCAAAGGAAAACACTTTGACATGATTTATGCAGGTCAGTGTTTATATCAATCTCTTTGTCAATGACTTTCAGACTTTTCTACACCTGCTTAAACATTTTAAGACGTTTGGTCAGCTGCCCAGAGCAACTATAAATGTAAACGGTATATATATAGTATGAAATCACAATAGAAATCTCAGTTGTTTCTCTTTGCATATTTTGTATGTTCTTAATAAATTGTGTGTAGTTGGAGGCTGGAGTAAAGATGACCCATTCTGTCCAGTTGAGCAGTTCTGCCCCCAAAATAATGAGTGGAAAATGACTGCTCCCATGCTCCATCAGCGCAGTGACCCAGGGGTGTGTGCTCTGGGCGGAGCCATCTATACTCTGGGCGGGTCTGATGATGTCACCTGTTTGAGCAGCGTGGAGAGGTGGCCGTTTACATCAACTTCTGTCATCGAATTGTCATTCAAATCATGTTTTTGGTTGTTAAGTGCATGCAAGATTTGACAATTGGTTTCAATAGTTTGTTATTATTTTCCAAAAAGGAGACATGCAGCCTAGTATTTGGCCAATCGCTTAATCCTAGAATGCATAATAATAGTTATTGTTTAAAATGTTATTGCCTATGATGCCTTAAAATGCTAAATGAATGTGTGTGTGTTAGGTACGATCCAGAGTGTAACACCTGGTCTATGGACGTGCCCTCACTTTCTTCGCCACGGTCAAGGGTGTGTGTGATAGAAATGGACGGATGTCTCATTACACTGGGAGGTTTTGACGGCATGACCTGCATTGACACAGTAGAGAGGTCTAAACACACTTACACATTACTGAGAAATGGATGTCTGGAGATGTGAAGCTCAAACACATACACACTTGTTTTCTGTGGAGTAGGTATGACCCGTTGAAGAACTCCTGGTCTAAGTTGACGCCAATGCTGAGGAGCAGGGCATCTGCATCAGCCGCTGTCCTGAACGGTCAGATTTACGTTGTGGGAGGAACAGATGGAGACATGCCGCTGGATTCAGGTACACAAACACACATACATGTGTAGATTTGAAATTGTATAAAACCTCAATACTCATTCTTCTGGACTAGTGGAGCGTTTTGACCCATTTGAGGGATGCTGGTCTCTCTGCCCAACCATGTCCACCACATGGAGACATGCCGCTGGATTCAGGTACACAAACACACATACATGTGTAGATTTGAAATTGTATAAAACCTCAATACTCGTTCTTCTGGACTAGTGGAGCGTTTTGACCCATTTGAGGGATGCTGGTCTCTCTGCCCAACCATGTCCACCACAAGAGAAGCTTCAGGATGCGCCGTGTTTCTTGGCTGTCTGTATGTGGCTGGAGGACGAGACGAACTTGGTCTGTCATTGAGCACCGTGGAGAAATACGACCCAGACACTTTCCGCTGGAGCCCAGTTAGGGCTATGAACAACAAGAGATTTCAGGTTTGAGGGAATACGAGCTATAGTTGTCTTTCTGACACCATCTTGTCATTTCAAACCTGTACAAAGAACATGATTCTGAAATCATTCTGAAGTGGTTTAATCGTGGTCTTTATGGTAAGAATTTTTGTGTGTAATATGCACAGGTCTCTTTAGTG
Organism: Gymnocypris eckloni scoliostomus; assembly: GCA_027564155.1. Taxonomy (NCBI): domain Eukaryota; kingdom Metazoa; phylum Chordata; class Actinopteri; order Cypriniformes; family Cyprinidae; genus Gymnocypris; species Gymnocypris eckloni. The sequence goes on along the minus strand of CM050433.1, from coordinate 3,157,387 downwards.
CTGTTTAATGGCTTTCTATTGGCTATTGGAGGATTTGATGGTGTAAGTGACCTTAAAACCATGGAGGCTTATGGCCACGAGACAAACTCTTGGAGGTGTGTATTATTTTAAATTAACTCATTCATGCAGAGCCTACACAGTCTACCAATGTGTAATCTTCCAGTATTGATTGTTGGGGAAATCCACAGAATGGATTGAAATGGTTTTCACCCCACCATTCTGTCACCATTTACTCACCCTCAAGCCGTTCCAAACCTTTAGTTTATACATTTCTTTCTTCTGCTGAACAAAATATATATTTTTAAGAATGCTGAAGGTCCCATTGATGTCCATATATTTGTGTTTTTTTCATACGGGACCATCAACTGTTTAGTAGCTAATATTCTTCAAAATATGTTATGTGCCTCAGAAGAAATAAACTATTTTGGAACAACTTGAGAGTAAGTAATGATGACACAACTTTTATTTTTGGGTGAACAATCCCTTTAAATATGGTGTTAAAGTGTTAAATTGAGCTATACGCTCTTATTAGCAGTTGAAAGGAACAGATCTACTAAAAACTAAAAATTCTGTCATTATTTACTTAAGATTTATATTTAATTTCTCTTCATCTCTCAATTTTTTTTCACATTCTTTTTCATTTTGTAGACATTTTGGCAGTATGAAGTCCAAGCATCCAGGTGGACACGTGGCTTTGATTAAGGCTGTGTGAAATGTATTGATTGAAGTTTATTGATTATATACATTATAATAAATGAAGTGACATAAAATTCTGTATAATGGCCTACTGTATAATTTATTGACCCTCAAAAAATGTACTGCTGTTGTACTGTGTTATTCTGTTTTAGATCATTTCATACTAACAGTGGTCAATGAATATGTAACCATTCGGTACCTTGTACATGTCAAAGTAAGAAAATAAATACAGGCTATGGTAGTACCATGGTACTTTTTGTGCTCAGAAATTAATATGACCAATTTTCAGAGATTATTAGTCAAATAAATAGGTTAGGTAAAATGATTTTCCCTATAGAAGTTTGATTATTTTTTTCTGGCAGGGGGAATCACAATTTTAAAATGTCCATGACCATTGTGACCCTTATACCGGTAAACATCATTCAATGCTGTAGTCTACCTTGTCTAAGAAATGAAGTCTAAAACTCTGTTGCTATGTTACTGTGAATAGATGTAGCCTTGGTAACTAAAAAGATTCTTGATGTCTTATTTACAGAGTAATAGTTATTATTCATGATGAATAAGATGCTGTTCAAGGCTGTCCAGCACACGGCGCTGTGTCTGACACTTTAAATGCCACGACGAATTACCTCTCAATGTTATTTGATGTAGAAGTTGAGAGACTCCGGTACGCACCACAGGTTTTATTTTAAAAATCATAAAGTTCATGTGAAGCTTGACTGAATGTCAGATCCGATGACTTTTCATATTAGGCTTTGATATTGGCTCATCTTGTTTTTTGGGTAACATAGTTTTACCTCACTACCTCAGAACGTTTTTTATCCGTCTACTTGATTTTGGACAGTTTGATCATTGACTGGGTAACGGATTTTATTTCAAATCATAAAGCGCGCGATGCCTGACGCTCTGGCTCACGAGGAAGATAAAGTGGCAGTGACGTTTCCATCCGCGCGCCGCTCGCCGGATGAAAAGATCAGCGGCGCGTGCTACACCAACCACACCTTTGAATACGATGATGGGAGCACGCGCACCGCGCGCCTGAGGTAAAGTGCGCGCAACAGATGTCTTCAGAACCAAGTTTAAAATTAGATAGAAAAAACATCCTTTATAATCTTTGTCATTTTCACTTCTTTCATTTTTTAAACTACTTTTAAACTATACCAATTTCCTTGTGAGAACGCGTTCTGGTGAAAATGTATTATGGTAAATATTGTTTTCGTAATAGTTATTACCCTCAAAACGTCTAAGGCTTTTCTTCAAAAGACACTTTGGACTAGCTTGCTTTTTAAAATGTCAATTAGTCTGTTTACCACTATGTCTCTATGTCTTTTCTCTCACTGTTAGTCCACAATGTGTGGGCAGAGGGGTGGTCTTAAATGTGCAGGACCTCGAAATGACCGCTGGAGCATCTGTGGTTCCATCCCTTCAATCCTACTTCCGGTTTCGAGACCTGTTGCTAGGAGACCAGACATTTCATGATGACAGGTACATGCATAGTGATGTTTATTACCAGTGCTGGGTAGTATATGATTAATGTCTGGATTAAGTACTTAAAATGCTCACAATCAGATTACAGTTAATTTTTATACACTACATGATTACATAGTATTCACACAATGGGAGTAACTTATTCATGATTTATTGATCCACCCTAATTCTTTTGTTTCTACCTAAAATTGTACTTTCTGAAAAACTATACCGCTTATATACATTTTGCAAGTCTTCCAGGATCATGGAACTGAACACACCGGCCAGTAATACGTTCACAAGCCTGTGATGTGTAACGTAAAGTTTAAAACATGTCATAATATTGATAACAAATGGAATAGATTTTCTTACAAGTTAGGTTAAAAGAAATAATCAAAATGATCAAAGTACATGACCTAATATGTGTAAATCCAATAGATTACTTTACAAACTACAAATTATGTCATGTAACTTGCAATTACTAACGGACTACAATTTGTTAGTAATCTACCCAGCACTGTTTATTACCCAGTTATACCATTACGTCACCTGCAACATCATACCTGTCTTATTGAAGGCCAGCAGTCAGAAGTACACCCAAAAGACCAGTTTTGTTGGGATGAAAGAATGGATGAAATGCATTTCACTCCATCTCAAAAAGCACTCGAGAAACAGTGTCTCTTCCGCGGCTCGGTATGCTTTCACAAATCACAAAAAACTATTTACATATAGACAGTACATACTTACTGTCACGGTACACACGGGGATCCAGGAACGAGGAGACGAGGATTGTGACAAACAGGGTATTTAATGAAGAACAAACGGAGGAGATACAGGAACACCGGGAAGGACATCTATACAGGTTTTGCACGCTGACATCAACAATAATCCACAGCAAACATGGGGCAGAACCGACTATATAAAGGGAGACATAACTGGAAACACCTGGGACACAATCAAGACACAGACGAAGACTAATCAACTAATGATGGGGAACAGGAAGAACCATATAAGGGTGAGGAGACAAAGGTAGAGGAAGACAAAGTCTGACATTACCCCCCCCTTCCAATAGGCGCGTCCCGCGCCGTACGACATCGAAAGGGGAGGGAGGGTGGGCACTCTGGAGGCCTCAAGGACCTGGAGACCGGACAGGTGACCTCCAGGGCGGTGCCCGTTCCGGGACCCATGGCGGATCGGGGGACTCAGGCGGCCACGGCGGATCCGGGGACTCAGGCGGCCACGGCGGATCCGGGGACTCAGGCGGCCACGGCGGATCCGGGGACTCAGGCGGCCACGGCGGATCAGGCGGCCACGGAGGGTCTGGGAACTGAGGAGGCCATGGCGGAGCGGGGTGCTCGGCCATGGCGGATCGGGGAACTCAGGCGGCCATGGAGGGTAGCCCCAAAATTTTCTTGGGAAGCTCCCATCCCAGGGGGCGCTCAGGAGCCGTGGAAGGCGAGCTGGACAGGGCCAGCGGAGGGAAAGTTGGGCTGGACGGGACCAGCGGAGCTAAGGTGAGCTGGATGGGACCAGCGTGGGCCCAGGTGAGCTGGACAGGACCAGCGGAGGCTCAGGAAGCTGGACGGGACCAGCGGAGAAGCATGAGGTGAGCTGGACGGGACCAGCGTAGCTAAGGATGAGCTGGACGGGACCAGCGTGGGCCCAGGTGAGCTGGACAGGACCAGCAGGGGCTCTGGAGAGCTGGGACGGGACCAGCAGGGGCTCTGGAAGCTCGTGGGTGCTCGGGTGGCGCTGACTCTCGTTGGCGCTCGGGTGCCGCTGACTCTCGTTGGCGCTCGGGTGCCGCTGACTCTCGTTGGCGCTCGGGTGCCGCTGACTCTCGTTGGCGCTCTGAAGAGCTGGACGGAACCAGCGGAGGCATCGATGAGCTGGACGGAACCAGCGGAGGCATCGATGAGCACTTACGAGGAGCCGGCACCGGAGGGCACTGGCGAGGTGCAGGCACCGGAGGGCACTGGCGAGGTGCAGGCACCGGAGGGCACTGGCGAGGTGCAGGCACCGGAGGGCACTGGCGAGGTGCAGGCACCGGAGGGCACTGGCGAGGTGCAGGCACCGGAGGGCACTGGCGAGGTGCAGGCACCGGAGGGCACTGGCGAGGTGCAGGCACCGGAGGGCACTGGCGAGGTGCAGGCACCGGAGGGCACTGGCGAGGTGCAGGCACCGGAGGGCACTGGCGAGGTGCAGGCACTGGAGGGCGCTGTTTCGGAGCAGGCACTAGAGGGCGCAGTCTCGAACAGGCACTGGAGGGCGAGTCTCGGAGCAGGCACTGGAGGGCGCTGTCTCGGAGCAGGCACTGGAGGGCGCTGTCTCGAGCAGGCACTAGAGGCGCGAGTCTCGAGCAGGCGCTGGATCTCGGCGGCGCTGGAAGCGCTGGCTCGCGCGGCGCCGGGAAGCGCTGGCTCGCGCGGCGCCGGGAACCAGCCGAGACGAAGACGAGCTGGGCGGGACCAGCGAAGAAGAGCTCCGCAGGACCAGCGGAGACGAAGAAGAGCTGAACGGGCCAGCGGAGACACTCGTGGGCTGGTTTCGACTGGGACCGGTAACTTCCCAGACACCGTAGATCCTCTCTCCAACACAATCCTGTAGTGTCTGGGAGATCCATAGGGCGCTGGTACTTTGCCCGAGCCGAAATAGATGGAGGATTGCCGCGTCTTGGAGCTCCGTCACCGAAGCCAGCCCGCAGAATTCCCGGCGAACTCCACAAATGAGAGATCCCGCCGGATAAGGGCGAACGCCGGCGGAATTCCATCGCTGTTTAGGGTGGATTATTCTGTCACGGTACACGGGATCCAGGAGCGAGGCGAGGATTGTGACAAACAGGGTATTTAATGAAGAACAAAGCGGAGGAGATACAGGAACACCGGGAAGGACATCTATACAGGTTTTGCACGCTGACATCAACAATAATCCACAGCAAACATGGGGCAGAACCGACTATATAAAGGGAGACATAACTGGAAACACCTGGGACACAATCAAGACACAGACGAAGACTAATCAACTAATGATGGGGAACAGGAAGAACCATATAAGGGTGAGGAGACAAAGGTAGAGGAAGACAAAGTCTGACACTTACAGACTTATACAGAATACACATACATATACTCAGTACACACAGTATACTATAAAGACATACTTAGTTATCAATACACATTATACACCGTATGTACACATCTATACATAGTAATATGTGAAGGTGCAACAGATTATACATTATACAACAGATTGTATAATGTATTTTTTCTATTAATGTATTTGTATTGTCTCGAGCAAGATACTGTACGACATTCACGTTACATGATTTGAGATTATTTTTACGTAGAGAGGGTGACAGCGCATCGCATTAAAATAAATTATCATTCATGTTTTCAAAACCGCTGGCCAAAATTGTTTCGGGGTTCGGGGTACGTATTCTGCGTATAGGGAGGATCGGCTCTCATAGCAGCCTATGCGAAAAATACGAGTTGTGTATTCGTTCCAAACCAGTAGAAGCTTCATTCGTCTTCAGAACACAATTTAAGATAGTTTGGATGAAAACCGGGAGGCTTGTGACTGTCCCATTGACTGCTAAGTAAATAGCACTGTCGAGGTCCAGAAAAGTGTGATAGGTATCGTCAAAATAGTCCATCTGCCATCAGCTGTACATCGGCTGTACAGTCACAAGCCTCCCGGTTTTCATCCAAAATATCTGAAATAGTGTCCCGAAGACGAACAAAGCTTGTATGGGTTTGGAACGACATGGGGGTAAGTGATTAGTGACAACATTTTCATTTTGGGGTGAAGAAACCTTTTAAGGATTTTAAAAGATGATGATCTAGTACTTCCGGTGAGATTCTGAAGTGCGTATTCGATGGACACTTACTATCCCATGAGACCACGGGAGAGGATTTGTGAATGACAGTGAAGTGAAGCAACTAATGCTGTAAGTCACATGACCATATCAACATGGCAGATGTGGTATGTCTGAATTTGATTCATATTATATACATAGCACATACTTTTTTTAATGGTTGTGAAGTAAATTCAAAGGTAGCAATTGATCAGACAGTGTGCGAGTTCGGACGCATCTAGAGTGTTTGTATTGTATGTAATGTAAGTAATTGCACTGCAACATGCTAAAAACACTTAGCAACCACATAGTGATGTATTGGCAACCAACCAAAACGTTCAAGGATCTTGGTGTTGAGTTAGCACCATAGAAAATATACAAATCTAGTCATGTTTGCATTTGTTCTTTAAACCGCTGCACAACTAAATATGTCCTTGGCTATTTGATTCTGACAAGCCTTGGATGTTAAGAAAAACTCTCATTGTGTGTGTGTGTGTGTGTGTGTGTGTGTGTGTGTGTGTGTGTGTGTGTGTGTGTGTGTGTGTGTGTGTGTGTGTGTGTGTGTGTGTGTGTGTGTGTGTGTGTGTGTGTGTGTGTGTGTGTGTGTGTGTGTGTGTGTGTGTGTGTGTGTGTGGGCACACGGCCACATCTCTCCAGATCGACAGAAATAGCCTCTTGAGCAGGTTATTATCAGTAATTTCCTGAGAACAGGAGGGAGAGAGAGGGTGGGCATTGCGGAAAGGTGGAAAGCATGAATAAACCAAAGAGTTGCTCATTTGACTGAAATATTTTAATCATCCTTTGGTGTGTTTGAGTTGCTCCTTCATTCAGAGTACTCTTTGTAAGCATATTATTTGTACTTTCCACCATCACAAATACAAACACGCTTGAGGCATGTTGCTATGATGACAGTCATTCACTATACAAATATCATGTATGTTTAATAAGCTTTATGCATTAACAGAATGAAGGTTTGCCACAGCTGTTGTGCATGACACGTCCAGCTTATGCCTATTTTCGACAAAGAGATGCTAGTAAAGTGAATAAACAATTAAAGTGCATTGAAATTCTAATGCAGAGAGACATACACGACAGAGAGAGACCGTGTAACTGGCAGGGAAGCTCACGCGTGTGCGCCTGCGATCAAGAGCGTGTGGGCGGGTTATTTTGAACCATGCCGCTGTAGATGATATACTTCCATAACAATACTCTCAGCTCAGATCTCCGTACATCCTCGTCCAGAAAGCCTCTGTTATGGAACAGAAGACTGCAGTGCCGTCCTGGGTTAACCCAGCTCTGGTCAACTGGAGGCTGGACTCTTTCGGTAGTGATGCTGGGCAGAGGTAGGATAAGACGTCTCTAAGAGTCTTGTGCATGATTGAATACCTTAAAATGATCACTGAGTCTGGCTTATTTGCTGTTTTTCTCAAGCTGGAAAGCGGATTTCAGGTGCTGATGAGTGCTGCACTTTTCAGTTTTGTTTTATTCTTTATAAGATTATTACCAGTTTCACAGTGTTTAAAATAAAACCATGCTAAATACAATCACCCATGAATTTTCTAGCAGAGACATATGGAATATTTTGGACACGAGTCGTAATGTGGATTGCTTCAGTTCACTTTATTACGGCAAATAAAACCACCGCTCCTGTGGTCTCCATGGGAACTAGCAGACACATCGCATCTCCAGTGAAGATTGTAATGTAGAGAATTGCTCTTAGTGGTGAACTATGTAAACAGAGTAAAACATGGTGCTGGAAAGAATAAAAAAAGTCTTTATGCGTCAAAATATCACTGATTGGTTTTGCACCCGCATGAACAGGAAAACTCACAAATAACGGCACATATAGGGATGACGGCATTTCTGTTGACATTATATAACATGATTTATGCATTGTAATCACTTACATCAATATCTATGAGTATTTTATGCATAATGTGTGCTTTTTAACAACAATATCTTAGGTTAAAATTGCGCATTTTTCAATTTTGTTAATCTGATTTTGCTTTTACTAATTACTTTTAAATAGTACTAATATATGCATGCATGATGATAATTATAAAATTAACAAAATGCTGTTTAAAATAGTATTAGATGGAGTTTATTGTGTCACACCTCAGGACTTTCTAAAAGTATTTCAACTACTTTCACTAATGTAAAGCTTTCATGATAAAGCAAACATTCATTTTAACACGTTTATTTTCTCTCAGTTATATATGGCAAGTGCAGTTGGTTGAAACTATGTTTTTTATCTCATGATTTGTTGTGATTTGTAAATAAATTTATTACTGTGTTCCCAAAAAGTATTGGGTCAGTTAAGTCACACTATAAAATTATGTATCAATAATTGTTTCCATACCATATTTCTATGCATGTTTTGGGTTGTCATATAATAGAACACTGGATGGAAATGGCATGATGCACATACAATCTAAAAATACACATTAAAAAACTTAATTACATGATTTTTTCTTTGTTAAGAAAACATATACTTGAACTTAAATGGGAACACATTTATCGAATAAATTCCTGGATGTGCAACAAACAAAATGTGACTTTCCCTCAACAGATCATGTGTCTGGATAACTGGACTTGTGCAATTTCATTGCATATCTTCTCTAATGTTGTTTTAGTCATTCTGAAATCCCTGAGCCGAAGTCTGTCATCAAAATGATTTGGTATAATTTCTCACATCAATGCATCCCAAACATCAGGCATTCACCTCTGAAAGCAAGATAACATCGTGTCGTTCGTTTCGTCAGCAGTGTTTATTACCTTTATTCATCTGCATGCTCTGAAGCACAAGTAATTATTATGTAGGGTAAAAGAGACTTTCTCCGATGCAGCAGCTCTTTGTTGTTTTATTACTGATACTTTGTTCTCTTTAATACATGTGATGGAAACGGTGCTTTATTAACAAATGTTAATGTGATATTCTGTTTAATCCACAACAGACCTAATGTCTCAATCATTCAGTTGTGATTATAGTCAGTGATTTGTTGACTGGATATTAGTGGAGGTTATACGACATATGTTTTCTTCCCTGCAGGGTCCATGTGGAGTTTTATGTGGATGAGAACACGTTTAAAGAGAGGCTCAAACTTTTCTTCATCAAAAACCAAAGATCCAGTAAGTCTGTCTGTACATATTTACCTCTGAACATTTATTAGTAACTTTTAACCTATTATCTTTATGTTTATTTTCTGGCCTGTTAATGCACTGACCTTTCACCTCCAGGTTTAAGGATCCGAATATTTAACTTCTGCCTGAAGCTTTTGACATGTGTTCTTTACATAATTCGAGTCATGACGGACAATCCAGCCCAGCTCCGCCACACATGGTCAGAACTGTCTTAAAGGAATAGTGCAACCAAAAATACAAATGTACTGTTAATCTACTCACCCTCAATCCATCTATAACGTAGGTGACTTTTTTCTTCAGTAGAACAGTGAAGAAAAGTAACCGTGGTCTGTGGTGGTTCATAAGTCTGCAACTACTGTCACTTAATAGTCAAAAAGGAAATTATAGGCAAGACAAAATGAATACCCATGGCTCCTGGTATTATGAAATGAAACGATAGGTCTATGCAAGAAAGCTTAGTTTAGTTTGAAACTGTAACCATCCACACTTAAGGTTATGGACTCTGCTTTGTGCACCTGGTGAGGTGAACCAATAAGCATCATTTCAGTCTTGTCACTGTTCAGACACAGACAGTTTTCAGACATGCATATTTTAATCTCAGTAAAACATTGAGAAAGAAAAGAGACAGCCACACTGACATTAGTGTTTGAATGTATATAGATCTGAGTGTCATCTACATACAAGTGAAGTGTTCTTAAAAGTTGGCCAAGTGGAAAAATGTAAATACTAATAAGTAAAGTGCCCAAAACTGATCCCTGGGGAACACCAGATTGCACCACACTGACCTTAGACCTGCAACCACACATCACAACAAACTTCTTGTGATTGGAGAGGTAGGACTTAAACCACTTCAATCCAGAAACTCTCTAAACGGGTGATTCAAATAGAGTGATCTATAGTGTCAAAAGCGGCACTAAGATCAAGAAGATTCGTTATAGATAGACAGCCTGTTTATCTTCTTTCAAAGATAATAAGGTTCTTTCAAAAAACTGGTTTCAATGAACTACCTGTTCATTTAAATTTCACCAATTCGTTTATATAATCATGCAATGATGTGACATATACTCAATTATATTATTAAAGCACTCAACAAATGATGTGAAACATGGAAGCTTTATATGTCTAAAATCTATAACGTCTTCATCAGATCATCTTTTTAACATAAACATTGAGAAACCATTAAAAACGTTTATTTTGCCCCTTCATTCAAGTGTTAGGTTCACACATGCACATATCAGCAGCTTATCGGTCTTCGGTCGGGGTTGAACTGATTCCTCAGTTCAGTGAATCTGTTCATTCTTCACAGGATCAAAAACACAGCTATTGTGGTTCATTTTGAGTCAGAGTGACTGTCAGGCATCTGAAAGTGAGTTTTGATTGAGTAATGTTTCAGATAGTTTAGTTCAATTTGTTGAACTGATTTATCCAGTTCACGAAAAAAAAAATCGGTTCAAAATAATGATTTGTTCGCAAACCAGACATTTGACCATTTGTCTGTGGCTCACAGGATTACAGGTCATAATGTTGTAAATAATGCTCAGTTTCTTACACAGGCCGATCGTTTCGCTTTATAAGACCTCTGTAAATTGTCAGTAGCCACAGGTATTAATTTTGTCTTGCTTGTGTATATATACCTTTTCTGACTCCCAAAGTGACAGTAGTCAGTGACTTGTATTTTATGACTCACCAAGTACCACAGTTTCAACTAAAAATCTACTTTGCTGTTCTAATGAAGAACAAAGTCCCCTTCATCTTATGGCTTAAAGGTTAGTAAATTAAAAGCAAATTTGAGCTTTTTGGTGAATAGTTATTTTAAAGGGGTCCTATTATGCTCTTTTACAAAGTCTTGATTTTGTTTCGGGGTGTACTAGAACATGCTCTCATGCTCGGTGGTTCGAAAATCGCATTATTTTTCACATTATTTACATTATTACAATACTTCTCTCACCCTGGCCTGACACAAACGACTCGATTATTTCCAGGTTTGATGAAGGCCTCCCGAAAAACGAAATGTGTTGTGATTGGTTAGCTGTCCCAGTGCGTTGTGATTGGCGAACAGCTTAGACAGCGTTTCAGTATTGCCCCCCCCCCCCTTACCCAAACAGCAAGTTCGTCAATATAAATGCAGACCTCGAGAATATTGAACGAGAGGATCCTGCAGAATCTTTGCACGCACGGATATTGCAAGACATATTAAAGTGGTAATGTTAATGATGTTGTTATTTGGGGCTAAATTGCATTTTAGATGGGATGTCAACAAAAGCTTAAAAATAACTGCATTGACTATGTACAGATAAGTGCAACGGTAATATGTATTATTTTTATAGATCTTTAATTATAATAACATTATAACATGAATTGCACTGGATGAATTTATTTATATCATAGACCCACAGACTTGCACCATTTGTGGCCGCATATATATCAAGCGGCAACCTCTCGTGAAGCCAACACGGAAGTGATTAAAACTGCAATTCATCGACTGGCCGCTGGAGGCTGGCCCATAGACTCCCCATGTTAAAATGCCCAACTTTACAGCAGAAAAAAACATGTTTACAGCCTGGTGCAATTTTTTTTATCTATATAGCTAATTTTGCCCTTCATGACAACTGTGAGGGGGTGAATTTTTTTTATAAATCATCCGTTTAAATTATATTAAACCTTAAAGTTTTGCATAATTAAGGGCGTGGTCACATGAGTGACAGGTGAATTGCCGCTGCTGTCACCACTGTCGCGCTTGGTGGGCGGGGTTTCAGCAACCAGCTCCACCCACATCCCGCCTTTTTGCCCACTTTGGATTATCCAGGAGTGACGTGCAGCCAAGGCTGTCTCCACCCACTTTGAGCTTCAAAAATGCTCTTCAGAAAGCTGGAAATGCACGGACACTACGTCCATGTTTTTTTACAGTCTATGATATATGCAGATTAATTCTCTGCCAGCGGGAGGCGCTGTTGTAGTGGTAGAGAGCGAGGATTCCCTGGTAACGCTGTACACAAAGCAGAGCTCCGCTCACAAACACTGCTTTATCAGACCAGATGAAACAGTTGGTTTCGATCAGAAATACAGTGATATAAAAACACCCGCACTAGGTTTTGATTTTGAAACGTGCAGGGCTCAACCACGTGTTCTTGGCGGGATTTACAATTTGTGATGTCACAAATACAGGAAGACAACTTTGTAGTCAAAACGAGCCGTTCGCTGCAGTTCTTGAAAAGGGATTTTCCCTTTGGAGTGGACTTTGAGATTTGTAACTTTGTAGATAGTTTTATAACCAAACATACACGATACACGCTGACTAAAATTCAAAAAGCATAATAGGACCCCTTTAATGTTTGTGAGTGTAAGATAGCTTATAGAGCATGATTACCATGACTCATTTTTTCTGGTATTAGAGAATATGTATTCATATTTAAAGAAAGTTAGTGAATCATTTCTTATGCTGCAGTAAAATACCCCTATAGATTGATCCTCTCTCTACAGCGTCAACTGCAATAACACCACGCAGACCAACGAGATCAACTGGTGAGACACCATCAGCGTCAAACTGCGGTTTATATTAGTTATGCAGATGTGGTTTGAGGTTGATTTCATATTTCTGATTTATTCGCTCTAATCTGCCTCTTTCTCTCAGGGAGCTGATATTCTGGGTAGACAGAAAAGTACCAGTTTGGGCTATTCAGGTGAGTCCAAAGAAAAGCAAACATTTATTTGTTGTGTACTTTTCATGGATTACATTTTCATTACAACATTTGCAATTGGATTGTTAAAAGTGTGATTATACATGATTTTGTTGCATTTACATGATTTTGACCAGCAGGTGTCGCACGCATTATATAGCATTTGTGATGCTCAGGTTTGCTCTTGAAATTCAGTACTGCTGGTGTTTTTAGCTTCTGTATAACACATTTTGCTTGAGTATTTCCTATAAAATAATAATTATAATGTCCTGTGAGCTGAAATTTCACTCTTAATTGTTTTATTTTGTACATTTTGTACATCAGGTGATTGTAGCATCCATCAGTTTCTTGGAGGCCATGTTGCTAATGTACCTCAGCTACAAGGTGAGTTTGTGTGCATATGAGCAAAGTGTGAACATGATTATTGATTTTTCACACTCGGTTTGCTCTGAATCTGAGACTTGAAGTGTCTAGTTACTGCATTTTGCTTTGATGTTCGAAACAGATTTCTCTGAGTGCATATGTATATTTTTTTCAGGGTAATATATGGGAGCAGATATTTCAGGTGTCTTTCCTGTTGGAGATGTTAAATACTGTCCCTTTCATCATAACGGTAAGAAGCATATTCAGAATAACATGTCAAACTACATCTGATAATAAAATCTGATTCTCTCTCTGTGTCAGATCTTCTGGCCTCCGCTCAGAAACCTGTTTATCCCAGTGTTTCTCAACTGCTGGCTGGCCAAGTGTGCTCTGGAGAGCATGATAGTGAGTGTTCAGCATTCCCAAATAAACCCAAGTACTCCAGAGTGCACCCTGGACGATGGGGCGGGTCACGTGTCGCCCCGCCCACCTCCAATTTCATTGGTTTATAGTACAGCAGAGCTTATTGGTGTAGACGTTTATGCGCATGAGCATTCTTTTATATGGATGATTTACGCTGTTTTGCTCTACTACAGAAATACTAAGTGCTAACAACAGCGATTTTAGTTAGAATCAATTAGCTAATTTTTTTTTTTTTACTTATGACGAATTAGTTAGATTAAGTTGCTATCAAACGCTTGCTGGCGGCATCTCCGACCACTTCGGGCAGAACAGAGCGGTGTAACATGAGCGGCTCACGAATTAAGTCTGGGGAACAAATTCTTAATTTGTGGCCATGATATAGTCATATGCTATAAATAGCTTCACCTATGAGAAAAATGAATGATGTTTCTATGTGATGAACGTAAAAAGTGGTCCTCAATCTCAACAGGTGGGTTGCACGTTAAATGAAGTCAGATATTATTGCACTTTTCACTGTACACGAAGCAGACTGAGACGTTTTAGCTGGGCGATGTTGATAACAAATTATCCACTGTCGGAGATTTAGTTGTTTTGTATAACGTTATATGTAGCCTATTCTTTATTGTATGATCGTGGATAAGCGATCATCAAACAATCATCCAGACTGCACTCTGGAGCTACTCAATAAACCCCGAGCAGTGTCTATGCAGTGCTGTACAGAAAGCAGACGATATGTGTGTGTTACAGAACGATCTGCACCGGGCCATTCAGAGAACACACTCGGCCATGTTCAACCAGGTCCTCATTCTTATCTGCACGCTCTTGTGTCTCGTATTCACTGGGTGAGAATCATTTTCCTCTGCTTTAGGGTTGGGTGATGTATCTCAAAATGTATATTTTGATATTCTTACTATTTTTGGTCAATAAATATGAATATTTGTTAAATATAGAATATGGTAATTAAACATGTTTAAATCTCGTTGCCTTCATTTTCAAAATCCAAACAAGAATTAAAGCTTCTTTCGTTTTAGAAAACTGGTATTTGCAAACTTCTACATTCACCATTTCATGTTACTGGAGACTTTTTGATCAAGATTGATTTCATTTAAAAAAAAAAAAAAATTATTATATGTCATGTAATGTCATTTTATTTTGTTATTATTGTATTTTTATGTAATTATATTTTGTATTAATAATTTCATACATTTTTAAATAAAACATTTGTTTTATATTTACTCTTTTTCAGCACACATAATTTTTTGTCAAGATTATTTTGGTTATTTCTTTCAATTGTTTGTTTAATTAATGTTTTTATTAATAACTGAATATATTTATTTATTAAAAATGCATTTACTGACATTATATTTACTGTCTCTTTCAGCACATTATTTCATTGTAAAGATAATTTTTATTTTAAATTCATGTAATTTATTTTATTTTGGTTATTGATATTTTAAATTTAGTTTTTTATTTACTGTATCTTTCAGCACATTATTTTATTGTCAAGTTTCTTTTTTTATTTTAATAATTTTGTATTTAATTTATTAATATTTTAAATGATTTTATTAAAAATGTATTTTTTTATTTACTGTCTCTTTTAGCACACATCATTTTATTGTCAAGATTATTTAGTTATTTTTATATATGTTAAAATGAGTTGTGCTTTATTTACACAATACATTTTTTTTTGAATTGATTTACATTATTGATTTATTTTAATTTATTTAATCGTATAGCTTCTCTCCATATTTGACAAACACTAGCAGAAAAGCTTGACAAAGCTAGCAACAGTATCTAAGGAGGGCGGGGCTTAACAAAGGCCAGCCAGTTCCTTACATGCGTCTTGCACAACCACAATAAATGCTATATTTTTGTCGATGTTATTACTTCAACAGGTATAATATCGCCCAGCTCTACTCTTTCTTCTTCTCTGTCTCTCATCAGCTACACTGAAGTCGTTCTGTCTCTTTCAGTTCATGTGGGATCCAGCATTTAGAGCGTGCTGGTAAGAAGAGTCTGTCTCTCTTCAATGCGTTGTATTTTTGCATCGTGACCTTCTCTACGGTGGGCTTCGGCGATGTGACGCCACAGATCTGGCCGTCTCAGCTGCTGGTGGTGGTGATGATCTGTGTGGCTCTGGTGGTGCTGCCTCTACAGGTCAGAGCAATCCAGCACTTTTCTACATTCATCAAAACAATGCTGATTAAACACTTTTACATTCAAGCACCTTCATTGTTGAAACAGGAAATAATGCTTTGCTAGTTATTGTATTTATTTGCAAACAGCTTGCCATGGAGACATTTTCAAATCAAGATTATAATTGTACTGTTTGTTTTTAACAATCTTTTGCATTTGTTTAATTTAATTTAAATTCATTTTTCTGTTTATTATTTTTTTATTTACAGTCTGTCTATCATTAGTGACTTGACTATGAACACAGCAGATGATCAAAGTACTCGTCTTATATTATCAGTTTTATTTTAAGAGTTTGAAATAAATTAAAGAGTATATTTGTAATTTTTTATGCTTTTTTAAATGTGTTTTATTATTATGATGTCTGAATGTTTTTATTCATATTTAAGTGTTTTATTTACTTTTTCAGAACATGCCATTTTATTGTCGATTATTTTTATTTTATATTGTATTTGTTTAAATGATTTTTTTTATTTACTCTGTCTGTTACTGACTTGATTATAAACAGCTAATGAGCTGAATAAGTATTTTTCTCTTCATTTTTAAAAACCAAACAAGAAATAAAAGCTTTGGTAGTTTCAGGAAAACAAGTATTTACAAACCACTATTTTTATCAATACTTGAATTATTTTAAAAACTTATTTTATTTGCTGTATTCATTTATTAATGTTACTGTCTGTCTACTCAAATACTGACGTGACTATGCAGATGATATTGAAGTTTTCTTCTATTCTCTGATTGTAGTTTGAGGAGTTGATCTATCTGTGGATGGAAAGGCAGAAATCTGGAGGAAACTACAGCAGACATCGAGCTCAAACAAAGAGACACGTGGTCTTATGTGTCAGTACTCTCAAAATCGACCTGCTCATGGACTTTCTCAATGAATTCTACGCTCATCCTCACACACAGGTGTGTATTCTGTCTGTCTGTGTGTGTTTAATAGGTTCATCTTGTCTGATGTTCACAGTATTTGTTCTAGTTTAATCACATGTTGTGCTTGTGCATGTTTAGGATTATTACGTGGTCATCTTGTGTCCATGTGAGGTGGACGCCCAGGTGAGGAGGATTTTGCAGATTCCTCTCTGGTCACAGAGGGTCATCTATCTTCAAGGCTCCGCCCTCAAAAACCAGGATTTACTGAGAGCCAAGTGAGTGACAGGCTCACTGACCAATCACAGCATGTTGTATATAGCCTTATTTGTTTTTCATAGGGCTGTAACAACTAATGTATAAAATTAATTAAAAACTGATAATTGGTCGGTAGTAGTTGATTCTGTGCTCTTCTTATATACTTGTATTTAAGCCTGTCCCCACACAATTTATCTCACTTTTTGTTTCATACAATACAGTTTTCTGATTGTTCGAAGGAGAGCGAGATTTGGAGTAGCATAAATTTGAGCTTCTGTGATTGGTCTGCTTCGTTAATCGCCCTGTGATTGGTTGCTTTTGTTCTGTAGGATGGACGATGCAGAAGCATGTTTTATTCTCAGCAGCAGGAATGAAGCTGATCGCATGGCGGCGGTGAGGGTTCAGACTAAGCAATCACCTTTCATGTTTTCTTATTGTTCATGAGTATTGATCAATATTTTCTAGTCATACAGATTGTGATATCAGATTATACTACCTAGAATAGGATTATTCTTAATTTATTTGTCAGTGATTAATTTATATTTTTTCCTACCTATTTTTTTTCTAATTTATATTTTTGTCCTACCTATTTTTTTTTTCTAATTTATATTTTTGTCCTACCTATTTTAATCCTTCCTGATATATTTTTTTTCTAATTTATATTTTGAGCAATTATTTTTTTTCTAATTTATATTTTTGTCCTACCTCAAATTTATATTTTTTTCCTACCTATTTTTTTTTTCAATACACACACACACTATTATATTTGCTAATAATCTACAATCTTAAAACAGATTTAATCCATTAATGCACGCAAAAAAACTGAAAAATAAATACATAAAGAAAGAAAAATACAAAATACAACATTAATCTACAATCCAAAGGCACATTTACAACAATACACAACAGAAAACAGAATAAACATACATAAAAAAGAAAAAAGGTGCACACAGCAGTAATGTACAATAACAACATTACAGTAGAGTCTATAAGTTATTAAACAGATATTGACTGGTATTGATGTATTGACAGGATCACCAGACCATTCTGAGGGCCTGGGCTGTGAAAGACTTCGCTCCGAACTGCCCTCTTTACGTCCAGATTCTCAAACCTGAAAACAAGTTCCATGTTAAATTTGCAGGTACTAATGTGCCTGTATTTCACAATCTTTTTTTTTTAACTCTTTCCTTCTCACTTTCATTCTCTATATCATTTGAAGCTCTTGGATGACTCATTTTGGTAACCGTCAGCCATCTTGGCTCTGAGCATAATGTCTGAGTTGCCCCAGAGTGCACCCTGGGCGATGGGGCGGGGCGAAACATTGGGGCGGAGCTACACGTGTCGCTCCGCCCACCCACAATTTAATTGGTTAATAATACAGCAGAGCTTATTGGTGTAGATGTTTGAGCATGTGCATTCTTTTATATACGTTTTTATGAATGATCTACGCTGTTTTGCTGTACTACAGAAATAATAAGTGCTAACAACAGCGATTTTAGTTAGAATCAATTAGCAAATGTGTTTTTTTTTTACTTATGATGAATTAGTTAGATTAAGTTCCTATCAAACGCTTGCTGGCGACATCTCCGAGTACTTCGGGCAGAACAGAGCGGTGTAATATGAGCGGCTCACGAATTAAGTCTGGGGAACAAAATCTTAATTCATGGCCATGATATAGTCCTTCCTATGCTATAGCACGTTAAATGAAGTCAGATATTATTGCACTTTTCACTGTACACGAAGCAGACTGAGCAGGTTTTAGCTGGGCGATGTTGATAAAAATGATCCACTGTTTGAGATTTAGCTGTTTTGCATAAAGTACATTATAAAGTATATGTAGCCTATATTCTTTATTTTAGGATCGTGGATAAGCAAAAACTTAGGATATGATGATAATTCACTGTAAGACATAGACAAACCCTCAAATGGTTTTATTTTAAAGAACAACTGCGGTGACAAATAAGACAATAATTAATTGCCCATCGGCGTGAACTGTGTTTTTTTGTGTGGATAACGGGAATAAAAACCTTGCTGAAATTATTAATATTATTATTTTTGCTTATAGGCCTATTTAAAATGTTTTTGTTTACTAAAACAGCTGTTATTAAATCTGACCTAAAGCAAATATTATTATTAATGTGCTTTAGTGCATATTTAAGCAATACATTTCTCTGCAACATTTTTATTTATACTTTTATATATAGGCTATATGCACAAATTAATTTACTGGTTTTGTGGCTCAATCCTTTAAAAAGAACCAGGAATCACTGGATATTAGGTCTACTGGTTTTAGATTTTTAGTTGTTATTATAGTCTTTAATAAAATCAAAGTAAAATCAGCTGCTTATGTTCGTGTTTGTCCATTTCTAAAATACAGTAAATTAAATCCCAACTTAGTGCTGATCCACAGCCTGCCGATCCTTAAGGAAATATGAATGAAGTCCTGAAGAACCCGGAGGTGTTGTCATCAACAGACTTCATCTGACTAAAATGACCATCGTTACTAAACAGATAATAATTAAGATAGGCCTATGATTCTAGAGTTAACACATAATATTTCTGTAATATGGCCAAATCAAATGCAAATCAAATTAATGCGCATGCTCGGGTCTACACCAATAAGATTTGCCGTGTTATAAACCAATGGAATTGGGGGTGGGCGGAGCAACACGTCTTGCCCCGCCCCAATGTGTTGCCCCGCCCCAATCGTCCAGCACTCTGGAGTACTTGAAATGTGTGTTTCTTTCCGCAGATCACGTAGTGTGTGAAGAAGAGTTTAAATATGCCATGTTGGCTCTGAACTGTCTGTGCCCGGCCACCTCTACGCTGATCACTTTACTAGTCCACACTTCTCGAGGACAGTGAGTCGAGACTCTATTAGTGCTCTTAAAAGTGAAGTGTGTTATTTCTGTGCTACCATCGCCATCACATGGAAAAATAGTGACTGTTTTCAGACAGGTTTCCCAAACACACCTTTAGTCATTATCTTGTTTTTTTCCCCAACTTACAATTTTATTGTCAAGTTTTTTCCTTTGTTTTGTTTAAATTGAGTTTTATTTTTATTTTTTATTAAAGTTTTATTTAAAAAATTTGTTTGATTAATTGTATAGCATCTCCAGTAATATCATTTTTTTTAAAGAAATTCAGACTTTTATTCAGGAAAGATGCATTAAATTGACCAAATTAAATTAATGTTACAAAATATTCCTTTTGAACTTCTTTTGAACTTTTTATTAATCAAAGAAGCTTGAAAAAAATGAACGGTTTCCACAAAAATATAAAGCTTGATGTTTATAAGAAAAAACATTTGAGCAGAAAATCAGCATATTATTATGATTTCTGAAGATCATGTGACACTGAAGAGTAATGATGCTGAAAATACAGCTGCGCATCACAGAAATAAATTACATTTTAAAATGTATTAAATTAAAAAACAGTTATTTAAAATTTTAATCATATTTCACAATTTTGCTGTACTTTTAAATCAAATAAATCCAGCTTTGGTGAGCAGAAATAACTTATGACATTAAACCTTACCAACCCAAAATATCCATTACTTCAGTTCTTTTTCATGCTAAAAAATTCCAAAAAGTTCCAATAAACTTGTATTGCAATCAGTATATCTTAATTGAAGTTTGATATTATGACCTATTCAATGAAAACATATTGGACATATAGTTCAATAACATGTTAAATCCCTTTCAGAGAGGGCCAGCAGTCTCCAGAGCAGTGGCAGAGGATGTACGGCCGTTGTTCGGGTAATGAGGTGTATCATATCCGTCTGGGTGACAGTATGTTCTTCAGAGAGTACAACAGCAAAAGCTTCACCTACGCAGCCTTTCACGCCCACAAGAAGTAGGTTCATACGTGCTTTTAAACATATTAAATGTGTTTAAACTAGTGCTGTGTGGCTATTTGAGTCTGTTTGTGTGTAAAGGTACGGCGTGTGTCTGATCGGCGTGAAGAGAGAAGACAATAAAAGCATCTTGTTAAACCCTGGACCGCGCCACATCATGACTGCCAGCGACACCTGTTACTACATCAACATCACGAAGGAGGAAAACTCCGCCTTCATCCTCAGACAGGAAGAAGATCAGGGAAAGGGGCGGGGCCGCTGTGACATTTTAAACAGCCCGTCTGGCCTACCTGTTCATAGCATCATCGCTAGCATGGGTGAGCGAGAATGGATAGAAGAGAGACAGGAAGTTGTCAGAGGTCTGGTTATAACCATAGATTGTCGTACTATAGCGAGATGAGAGGGTCTGTATTACTTGCTATTGGAGAAAGTGTAACGGTCAACTTGGATCGCGTGTGCCTTAATAACAATCACATTACAGCCTTGGCGTCATTGAATTTCAGTCAGAGTTGAATCCCGCTTGTCACAAAAAGTCAGTGACTTTTCTTATAAAACAGCATTTTTTTCAAGGTAAAAATAGTTAAATCCAAAAGTATTGTTTAGTGTAAAACAAGCTGAAAATGAGCAGATAGGCCGTTGATTCATTAAATGATGTGCTGCTTCCTCTAAAAAGGTGTTTATTCAGCTTAGTGAAGCCTCTCATCCATTGACATCCAATCAAAAGTCCGCCTCTAGTCTATTTTCCCAAACCGGAAGTGTTAGCATTAGCCGTTACGCTTTTTTGGCTAGAGGCTACAGGCCTTCTAGTGGCTTTGTTCTAACCGTTTAATTGTTTGTTTTCAGGAACGGTTGCCATGGATTTTCAGAACACCAGTCCCACTGAGAGCGGCGTCAAACTGGCTCCGCCCCTGGAGAACGAACAAGGAAGCCGCCGCCAAGCATAGCCCCTGTTCTGGAGCTTGCTGACTCCGCCTCCTTACTGCCATGTGATCTGCTCAGCGACCAATCAGAGGATGAGGCCGGACAGTCAGATGAAGATTTAACAGCTATTGAGTGAGTTCATTTTTAGTTCCTAACACAAATTCAAACATTTGTGCAAATTCAAAGGGAAGCAAAGTAAGTGTATAAGGTTTTTTATGAATATGATTTCTGAAACCTAAAGGGAAAAGGGTCATTTTGTGGTGCTTTTTTGTCCATTGTTGAGTTTGACAGCCACTGATTGCTGTCAGCTGTCATTTAAGAGTATAAATAAAATTAAATAAAAAGTAAAAACTGAAATCGTTTAATGTTTAAAAATAAAGAAATTAAGACAGTAAGTATTATTTTTGAAATTTTACAGTGGTATTGTAAAAGAAAATACTGTTTTTTATTTTTATTTTACAGTAAAATATGATAATAGTACTATTTAATTTTATTTTATATTTACATTATAATAGTAATCATAAAATAAGAAAAAATATTTGCAAAATTGTATTTTGCAGTACAGTAAGAGGAATAATAATAATTGTTATATTTATTTTTATTATATAGTTTTTATAGTAGTCTTTCTATTATATAGTAAAAAAATATGTGGTTATATTTATATAATAATAATATATTTATATTTTTTTATTTGTTAATATTAATATCAATAATAATAATAATACATTTATTTTACAGTAAAATAATTGTACAGTACACAGTATGAGTAATAATTAATTAATTTAATTTCATTATTTATTCAAAATATAATTGTATTTAATTAATTTATAGTGACATTAATAATACATGTATTGTACATTTTGATATTTAATCACAAAATGTTTGGCCCAGTTGTGCAGCCCAACAAACATGTGAATCTGGAGTTAATTTATCTTTTAAATCACAGTATGGTCCTGTATCCGAGCATGTGCACATTCATCACATTTTCTCCTTTTGTGTTCCACCGAAGAAGCAAAATAAAGTAAATGTTGGTATTTTTATGTAGACTAATCCTTTTGTGTATTTTAATGTTAATTTCCTCAGATTTGTGAAAGGATACCCCCCAAACTCTCCATACATCGGGAGCTCCCCGACCCTTTGCCATCTCCTGCCCCAGAAAGCCCATTTCTGCTGTTTACGGCTTGACCAGGTGAGCACCAGCCTCCATGTGCTACGAACGCCATCTGAATGTTGTATCTGCATAATATGCATTGCATTGGACCACATCAACATGTCATATTTATCTCACATTTGCTCCTCTAGAGCTGTGAGCACGTTTCCTTTGAGGACGCAAAAGCGTATGGCTTCAAAAACAAGCTGATCATTGTTTCTGCTGAGACGGCTGGAAACGGTCTTTACAACTTCATAGTGCCTTTAAGAGCCTATTACAGACCCAGACGAGAGCTCAACCCTATAGTCCTGCTGTTAGACAACCTGTAAGCACACACACACACACACACATTCACCTCATGTGTGTTTCAGTAGTGTTATTAATGTTTTTCTACTTCCTGCAGACCTGATGACCACTTCCTGGAGGCTATATCCTGCTTCCCAATGGTGTATTATATGGGTGGCACCATTGACAAGTACAGTTAGACCAAAACACTTCTGTTTGAATGGGGCTGCATGATTTGCAGAAAACATTTGACTTTCTAATAAAAATTGCGATTAAAAATGTAATTTATATATAGAAAAGAGATGCTGAATTTGGCCAAAATGTTTAGAAAATTATATATGACTTTATAATTATATTAATAATATAATTATGATAATAATTATTATTACTAAATAAAATATGAAACAAAAATAATAAATAGTACTAATATAGTATTTCACTCTGAAAAATGTAATTGTATTTTCTTTTAAATACTATGTATATATTTATTTAGTTTAATCAAGCATGATTTGGTGAAATGTTTTAGATTTTTCTAATAAAATCGTGATTTGTGTTTTATATTTTTAAAAGGGCTGCACAATTTGGCCAAATTGTTATGACCCTAACCCTAACCCAATTGTTATTTTGCATCAGTTTCACTATAATATATATCATTATTATTAAATATATATAAAAATAAATGTTACTATTGTAATATTTCACTGTAAAACAAACAAAAACAATTACGGAAAAAGATATATAATAATTCATATAAATAATTATTATTATTTTCAGTGCATTTATTTAAATCACAGCCTTAGTGATTCCATAATTGCATTATGCCATATCATTATTATTTTTATTTTTATTAATTAATTGTCTTTTGATTAATTGTGCAGCCCAATCTTTGACAGATATATCCCTCTTGATGTGAATATATCTGATTGGATGTTTGTGTGATTGACAGTTTGGACAGCCTATTGCAGTGTGGTGTTCTGTATGCTGATAATCTAGTGGTGGTGGATAAAGAAAGCACTATGAGTGCAGAGGAAGACTATATGGCTGATGCTAAAACCATCGTCAATGTACAGACCATGTTCAGGTGAGGCTAGAACCAAAGACCTGCAATCTGCCAATAGAAATGGACATCATTTGCA